>JAQGAK010000723.1:0-56529 GCA_034696945.1 Lipothrix lubbocki
AATATTTACTCGTCGATCATTACAACAGATATTTCTTTAAAACTCTTTCAATTGCAAGCATACCACCCAATTATATCACCAGAGAAATCTGTAAAAACATGTCCAGACATTTCTATACCTTCTGAAATGGCGGAAAAAGCTTCAGTCCCCGGCATACCGAGTTCTCTGGCAAAATTACCAGATTTCTCTTTAAAAACCCTATGTTTTTTTCTAAGCGTGTACTTATAGGACGATCACACTTACATACCTAGTTTAATATTATCCAGTCACACATAGCATAGATTTCAACACCCCGCATAGGTATATTTGAAATTCACTCATTCATGCTTCCGTCTCCTTCTCCATGCAAAATAATTCACAGGAGAGGAAGGACGCTCGAAAAAGAAATCCAAGCCACCCACTCAATTTTTTCCTTTCGTTTTTTATATACTAACTTCAATTCCTATGCTATCAATGTCACTGGCATGAATTGAGCGTGGGCTGGTATAATAAAATGCGAATGAATGCAGCTATACAGTTACAGCGATTAAACATGAACAAGGATTCGAGGATTCCGAATGTAAATTCTGACATCCAGTGATTTTTCATTGGCAATGGGTGAAATATTAATACTACTATATTTGTAACTTTTGGATCCAGAGTTTGGTTTCGCAACTCTGAAAAGCTCTACTTCCGTTGTTGATACTTGCAGTCTGTAGAGTTACAAGGTTGTTTCAACTTATAAAATATGTTATTAGATTTTGAAACAGAATACATATGTACATAGGTTATTTCAAATTTGAATGTGTAAGTATAATCCAGGCTCTCGAAACTTTGAATATCTGTACCTTTCTACTTTGTACTTAAAATGCCAAGAGTTGAGTATTCCAAGCTTATAATAACTAGAGCTTTACATTTGGAACTAAAGAGTAAAGATGTGTTGTAGATTTTGTCGTCTATGCAAATTAAGGACTGCTTGACCTAAATTACAGCAATCTTCCATTGGAGGTGTGCATCGAAATTAGGAAGCAGGGATTAGGCAAGTCTTTTGTGACGACAAACAACGTAAATTATTTAAAGAGTGTTCATTAGCCTTTGTGCATGGCAAGTATATGAAAAGTAAGTGCCCTGATTTTCTATATCTCTCCTGCCGCCGCTTATTTCCACATTCATGGCACGGTCACCAGGGCTTTGCTGCATGGCGAAATGGAAGGTAATAAAATTCTCTTTTGGAAATTCTCATGCATGAAATGATGGTAAATGCAATGTAGAAAATCCTTTGGGTAAATTAGATTTCCAGTTGCCCTCGTTACTGCTATAGTTTTTGTTAATATGCATGTTCTGACTTAAGTACTGATTCGCCACTTTTTATGGAACAATAATAACTGATGTCTTAGGTATGTACTATAACCCAATCTATTTATGTGTCCCACATAAAATGCACCAGCACATTAACTGTCATTTGCGAACATGATGTTTCTCACATTTAATTATGCATGGGAATGCACCCAACACTATACTTTTTCATACAAAACCTTCCAAAATATTTTCTACACCTTGTTGAATATGTTGCATTTGTGGGACTGACTCCAAAAAATTGTATTACAACGACAGACTTTCAGAAGTTTGTCCGCAGATTGATATTAATTTAGTTGCTTCAGTAATACATTCTAATTTAGTTGCTTTATTAACATATTCTAATTATGTCACTTACAAATAAACATTTATTTCGAAAACATGTTGCTAAAACAGGATATTGTATATATGTATCTCTATATAACTGAAGGGCTTGAGAACACCAATAAATTGTTGGACCATCAAGGCAAAATATAGTTTGCATATGCCTGACTTTTAAAACCAACCGCACATCTTTGTATCCCTACTTTTCATTCGGAAACATAAAAGTAAGCAAAAATATTTTAGGTTTGAAATTTGTTTGAAAAAGCTGTGATATAGTAAGCAGGGATGTTTCCAATGTATACACAAGCAGATTTTGCAGAAGCAGAACTTACGGTTGTCATATACTTATGGCTTATTTACTTTTATAACGTTTGGCTCCTTCTTAGGCCACGGCGTAAACTTTTTTGGCCCTCGTTGCCATCCGATTTGTATTCTACTCTTACTTGCTACTTACGTGTAGATGGGTTTTCATAATTCGATGGATGGGCAAACCGCGGGAGTTAGACGATGTTGGTAAAATTTCAGAAATGCTTTCATATTCGTGGAATTTCTTTGCAAAAGCAAGGTTTCTGTTGCAAGGGAATAGTTTCCTGTTTTTCTGTAGCTTTTTTCTGTATATGTACACTACACTACGGTAAATAGTGGTAAGTACGGGAACATAAAAGAGTGGAAGTCACAGTAGAAACTATTTTTGTAACGAAATACAAATGTGCATATGTCCTTACAGTAATTCCACCAACATGTATGTATATACTCAAATAAGTAAAGTATAAATGAGGAGACACCTTAAAAGAAATTCTTTCCACACGGTTGGTTCCAGCGTTATCATCTTTCTCTCAGAGAAAATATATAGGCCACCAGCTGAGCTCCTGCATCACCCAGAATCCACAGTCTCATTTCCTGCTCACTCGCTCATACTTTACCGTGTACTAAATCTACATATGTACCAACTTACCGTAGTCTTGGATAAACTATTTGAACCGCAAAACTTTACCTGTGTGTGTGCTCTTGACAAGCAATATTATACCTATCTTGTGCCTGACTTGAGTCTCAAAATGTACTTGTAACCATGCAAACGCTTACCTTCATAAAGTAAAATTAAATACACAGTGTAGCCAGAAAGTATGAAAAGTAGTCACATTAAGCGTAACTAAGTTTACTCGCTCGTATTTAATTTAAATTCATTCTCAGAGTTTTTGTTCTCCAGGCGGAAGGAGACCCGCTATAGAAGGAAGAATTACTTTTGAGCACAGAGGATATGCCATACATTACATGTGCCTTCCAGCGAAAGTAAAAACAGCACATCATTTTAACCCCATTCATTTTCATCATCACATTATTATCATCAACTGCCACTCTCCTCCATACGTGCCATGTGTTTACAATGCTTAAAGACGCTCACAAAAACATCTTTTAAACGTTACTCGAGAGGATATGATGGGAACTTTTGGAATGTAATTACATGGTTTAGAAACTATAGAGAAAGACACGTCGAAGAAGAAAGCATAAGGATGAGAATCAAGTGGAACTGTGAAGAAACTAGAAACAACTGAGACTGTGAATAGGATAAGAAAAAGGCTGTACAAGGAAACCATGTGAATAAATGGATAGTAAAAATATAAGAAACTATGAAATTCGTATCATTCCTTTTACTCAAACTACGTACTTGGGACGGAGTCTTATGCTTGATTTTGACTCTTTAAATACACCAGCAAGCCTATGCTGACTGTGTACTTATGTGTAAATGACTGGCCACATGCATGTATGTAGTACGTATAAGTACAAGTGTGTTCATTCCGCGACGGGTTTCGCATTTCGGACGTTTTTACAGAAATTTAGAGGCTCGTTTGGCTCACAATATTTCATATCCTCCTTACAGTTTCAAGCTTTATAATCACCTAATTCACCCGGTTTCCTATTTTCCCCGGCCCTCCACATTGAAAATATGAGTCAGGAGAGCAATTTCAACTTGTCTTCCTGCCGCTTTCACTTTCATGACTCTCTATGTATCTGAATACTGCTTAACTGTTAGTACGCTTCTAAAGTATATGATTGTATGTAGATGTGCGTACAAAACATTTTAAACTTGAGAGCTTGGTCCTCTTTGATTTCACAGACGTTTAAAGGAATTCCCTGTTGTGTCATCTTTTAGATTTGGCGGCTGTCACTTAGGACAGTTTGGAGGAGATTTCTGAAATGGAAGCTTCTTATTACGTTGAGGCGGGAGTCTCATTAGCATTTCTTGCGATATTTCAGGATATTTGGTTAGAAGCTCATTTATTCTACATAGGTACTTCAACGACTCGCTCTTGTGTATAAGTTTTCATCTACACACTTGTGAACTGATGATGCTCACAATGCGCGAGAATCTTATGATGTTAATGCAATTTTGCAGCTTTCAACCAGATGACAGGAAGCTGATCGTTTTCACTCTCTCGTTTATAATTTAATTTGAAGTGTAATAAAATTTCACGCAAAACTACTTCAGTGCTGCTTTGCATCCCTGAAAAACACTTAAACAAAAACGAGCTTCTTGTTTAAACTCAAAAAGAATCAGGCTTCTACACCCTGCATCATCAAATGTGGAACTTTCAAAACACTTCTATTTGCTTCTACTTATTCGCTTAAGTTTTATTATTACAATTTCCTATCAAAATATAGCTAAAATCAGCATGAAATGGGATCAAATAAATATTTAAATTTGCGTGATCATCATCCAAGCATATATTTTGCTACCAAATCGGTGAACGATTAAAAGTTGAAGAAACCAAGTGAGAGAATTTTTCTGGGTTTCAGAAACTCGACATATTTTTATGATTACTTTAGGTCATTAAAATACAAAGTGCAGTTTCGACAGAAACGGAAATTAGTTTTTGAAAGGATGAAATGCATCATTTGAGCAGTAGATTCGATTTTGTCTCTATTGCAAAGCTGGAGCAGAGACAGCTACTGAGAAGGATTTTTTGGCACCGACTTGCGCCCGCCTACAAACTTATTTCTTTCCATCGGGTCCATAATGTGTTAAATTACTTTAGCTTCATACAAATTCAGTCTATGTTTGTCTCCTCATAATTTATAAATTCCCTTTTATGCATGTACATACAAGTAGTGTCATCAGTATCAGTAAACATATCATTAAAGTAGAGGAAATCATTTAGATGCTGTCAAAAATATTTGCTAGTATTATGTTTGTTGATTCTTCGGAGCAGTTCATCGGTGACAATCTACAAGGAAATTGCATTTACCGATGTAAATTTATCTGTCAAAGTCTATAGCTATCAACATGCACACCACAGACTTATTCCTACTGAGTAGACTCGTATGGTGTGAGCGCAAGAACATCAAGAAAAGAAGCTTCACCAAATCAAATTTTTTGTATTTTTTTCACGTCTCTCATGCGTGGATGCTTTTTTAAACCTTTGAGATTTTATAATTTATTTGCATTGCAAACGCTATTAGAGTTGCAATTGTCACTGGTCTCAGTACTGTACCCGTTTCTGGCAGGTTTTAAGCATCAATAACACATATGTCCCTACCAGTAAATAAATCTCCGTTAAATCAGTAGTGTGCAAAACTAATATTGGAAAGAAGGTTCCGGAAAGGCAGGATCCACCTCGAAACCCAAAGCTTGACAATGCAGTATTCAAGGAAACCTCAAGAGTTGGATTGAAAACCGCAGGGACTCATAAATCATTATACTTCTCCACTGCTCGTCTGAATAATCCTCCCCATTCATTTCATTTCGAAAGGTTGCGTTCACGCTAACAACTCTGTTGAACGGATACTCTCAGAGGAAATCCTGAAAATGTTATAGGATATAAATTAGTTTCCCTTGCTCGCTTCATCTTGTATGACTTTTTGGAGAAAAATTCGCTTGAAAATTATACATACACTAACTTTCTTGCTCTTCCGCGAAAAAGGAGAAACTAAATAGTTTTGTTGTTGCTGCGAAGGAAACTAGTAGGAATGAAACATGTTCAAGTACTATGTACATAATTATATGTATAATACTTAATTTGGAAGAATTTTAGGAAATGTCGGTCTATAGAGATACTATACATTCGTTGACTTGTGTATATGAACTACATGAAGTAGATGACGATGAGAGACACAATCGATGCGAGTAGATTTTTGCTGTCATGTCCATATCTCATGTTTGCGTTTCTCAGTCTCACATTTACTCTTGTGTGGTACATATGTGATACAAGAATCTAGCACTTACTAGACACTACACTAGACAGAAGATCCAGTCCGTGGAGGATCGAGTTTAATCAGAGCGTAACTTGCAAATGCTTTATACTTGCAGACCTACTAATCCGACGAAAGCTAGAGGGGACTTTATCTCTCACACAGTGTAAATACTGGGACTCTGCTGGCACACAATATCAAAATACTTTCCCTTTGAGTGTATTTTGCAGCAGAGATCGAGTTATTGTTACATAACATGTATGCTAGTAACTTTGTTGACTTCTAAGGAAAATCCCTTCTGTATATATTAGTATAACATTACTTCATGCACTGATGTAGTACACACTCACAATATCTTCTTAGTATGTACAAGTCCTTATAGTAAGTAGACATAGTACCTAAACGGTATACACTTTATAATACACAATAATAGTATGCACTTATAATAATTACACTTATAGCATACTCTTTATAAAGCGCTTTAGTATACGAAAATGTTGCTGTCAGCTTTGCAGAAGATTGGGAGGAATGGTAAAAGAGCAGTTTGCAAATAAACAAGAGATTTTGGAACAAAACAAACTTTCCTTCATTAACTTTACATCAGGTTACACTGGTAGCCATTTATCTTCCTTCAAGTTACCCTTACACTGTACACTGTAAATCGCATCCCCTGAAAGCTCAATTATGCAAAAACAGTTACCAATCCATGTACCTGTACAGGATGAACCATTGATTTCCTGACTCTGTGTTCACATAACATCATCAGGAATTAGATACGCTAAGATCAAACGTTGATGGTCGAAAGGGTCAGGCAGAAACATACTGTTTCATCCTCTATTCATGTACAATATATACCCCGAAGACTGAACGGAGGAGGAAACTTGGTATAATTAAAGGGACATATACAATGGAATGGCTGCCATGAAAAATACCTCCAGCTTTATTTCGGTTTCTATACACAGGATGTTCAAACTTTGAGGGAGCCGAAGAAAAGAAAGAAGGACAGAATAAATTTCATCTGGCCTCCATCCAAAAGACTGCACAAGGATTGATATGCCCTTCCTTAACTGAGTAAACACACCCAGTAGATTCCCTCTTAGGAAATAGATGATTTCCTGTAGGTTTTTAGGTCTCTTTCCATACGCGTAACTTCGTTTCGGATTTGTCTCCCGATACGGACTATTGGAATTGAAATCCTATGTATCGTGTCATTTCATGTTCCTACAAATTATCTACCCGGCCGGAGCTTTGATCCGCAATCGTACCGCGTACATATACCACAATATCAATAACACACAACTTAGCGTATGCAAGATTTATATTTGTTCACTTGAATGCAGTTTGCAATTTTAAACCCTCTTCGCGGTTACTACACCCAGTCACCATAATGAGCTTTCCAATTCTGAGCGTAAAATTTAACTACAGCTCCACCATCCGAGTATTAAAGTTTCAAAGCGACTTGGACCATTCGTTTCCATTATAGTGTTAACCCAGATTGTCGTAGAAATAAACTTGTCCGTAAATATTAGTATGTATGCACATTCCAGATAAAACAAGAATATAGTTACATTACTTGCATTGTTGAGGCCGTTAAGGAAATTTATGTACAAACTTGTGCTGCACACATAGTAGGTTCACTCGGATATACTTTGTACTCTAAAAGGGAAGTGTACATAGTATGTAATAGTGTAAGTACATTAGGGTTAAAAAAGTTGTTTTATTTTTCCGTCCATAAATAAATGCTTGTTTACTCAAAGACAAAATATAACTCCCAAAGGACTGTATCTAGTTTAGGTAGAGCAAGTGCATTTAAGTTTCTACATGAGCTCATATCATTAAGTATTATGTCAACTTTTACGAGGTTTGTGTCTGAATTCTCCGTGTGCATATCCGCTTCGGTTTTAAATTTTATTACTGGACTATCCTCCTATTTTTCCACGGGTGAACAACATTTAGTCCAAGTATATTATATCCGATAATGGAACTAGTATCCACATATACTAGTAACCATGTAATTACTATAGTTCACATATAACAGCGAGGGGCAATGCATAGTGAGAATTCAGAAAAGATTTTAGAAATAATTGAGATACATTATTCATAGGGATTTATTGACCAAACTCTCCAAGTTAGTCCTCAAATTGCCCGAGTCAGTATTAAGAACACAGCTTGATAAGAATTTACATTGCAAAACCTGTAAAATTTGTAGATACTGAGGCTGGAAATTGTATTTTGTTTATGAGTAGTAGAATAATGCCAACTTCAATTTACCTTGTGAGCTTTTAATATGATACATACAGATAGATAAATTCAAGGTAGCCAAATATGGAGCGGAATTTGTTTAGAAGAAGTCGTTATCATCAAAATGATTTTCGAGTGGTGACAAACTGAAGATTGCATCCAAGAAATAAGATGTTTCCAATGACACGTCAGCTGTTCTCCCTCCTGTCTCTCTCTACACGTAGCATAATTTAGACTTTGACGTGCACTCCTGAAATTAGATTTTCGATACTTACGAGGACCCTATAAAATCGAGAAGTCCATTGATCGTGGCAACACTTGAACACGAAAGATCATCTAAAGTTTCAAAAGGTCCGTAAACTCAAAGTCCGAGGATGTCAGTAAAATATAAAACGAGGAAATCGTGTTTACTTTTGTGATAGGCTATAAAATCTGCAAGTCCTTCCTCCGGAAGAGCTGCAACAAAACCGTCGTTCGTGTTAAGCATGGGCAGGCATAGGTATCTATACAGGTTGCAAAAAATTTAAAACGCTCTTCCTATCTCGAAGTTGACCACAGACAATAATTTATGTTGGCAATTATTTTCGCCAACAGAAGGATCCAATTTTATTATAACCTCAAGTACTTGAGAAGATTTTTCTGATCGCAGTATTATAGAGACGGCATCAGACCTGACTGACCTCTCAACCCTGGCAATCCATTCTCTTCCATAACATAATATTCAATGGTTAGTGAAGAGGATTGAGAGAAGGAGTGAGGTTAGAGGTTGTGATATCTGTAGATAGAACCTATGTGTGTAGGATAACTTTGATATGCTTGCACTCAGACAAGGATTAGTGGATCCGACAACCGTAATGACGACACGAGGGAATTACGGAAACCCTAGAAATTGTGCTCAGTAACCATGAACAGGAGCTATTTTCAGTAAGAAATGGTAAAGATTCACGAATTATGTAACTTGCCCCTTTTCGTTAGGAAAACTTAAATTGCAGGGAGGGTGTAGTAAGCCGAGGAGATATCCGTTCGTGTCAAATATTTTACTTCAAAATCTAATTTAACCAGCTCGGCATGTCCGACAATGTCCGTTCATCCTATGTCATCACTTTCAATTTTCGCCTCTTTTTTTCTAGGCCTCTAGAGATTCTAGTCAATGTACTCCCCGCATCCGCACCTATTTTCATGCACTTTTACCACAATTTGCGGGGAGAAAATAATCCACAGGGTTGAACACTCCAGTTGATTTTCATGATAGAACATTAGAATTTTGCTTGTTATTAACTTTTCTCAATATAGTTTCATGGTGGGCACAATCTCGCAGTGTCGCATTTCATGACTATATTGTCTTCATGACTGTCTGCCATATACTATAGTCTTCCTAAGATAAGAGGCTTCGTAAATGTGAAACCTTTACCTATTTAATTTGACAGGCTCGGCTCAATTAACCCCTTGAACAGGTACATTAATGTATTCCTATATTTATGTGTATGTCCACACTCACATCGAACCAAAACATGCCTTTCATAACTTGATAATATCTAGGTGGGTAATGATGATGTAAATGCCTTATTTATATTAAACAGCCACAAGCCCTATTGACTTCTTCTAGTCTGTCTCTACATACCCCACACGATTGGGATGGCTTCAGAAATTAGTATACGAGTACTACCTACATACCTACTACCTAAACGCATTCATCTCTCACGCTGATTTGAATATCGTATTACAGGTCTTGCCTTGTTCAACTGACAATCTCATAATTCAAGCTGTTTATATCACATTTAACTTCATATTTTCGAATACCAGCCCTTGTGTTCGCATTATTCGCTCATTTTAAAAGGAAGTAATTATGAAGCATTAATTCTGCAGCTTTTTTCAAGCTATCGCAGTACATACGCTTAAACACATTAAATTGTGAATATGTAGATTTTCAGCCTGCCTTCTTGCAATAATGACAAGGAAAGTCAATTTACATTGAGCAGTAAAACACTGAGGAAATAATTAACCAGATGCTTCGAAATACAAGCTACAAGCCTAATTGAATCTATTATTAGGTATTTAAAGTTTCACGTAGAATTAGTTAGTGTCTAAAGAATTTCGAAGTGTTTGCATTTATTGATTCATTTACTACTGAAGATCCAATAAGTTTTCCCTTTCTACTACAATTCCAAGCAAATGCACATCTGCAGGGTATGAGAAACAATAAAAAATAAAAATTTGTCGAATGGTAATTGAATACTTAAGCAAATGAGGACATTACAGCAGAGTGGCGTGGATGATAAAGGGAAGCGCTCCCGATTTCAATTTGTTTTCAATAACTGCCACGATATCCCCTACTGCCTACACTAGCTAAATAGTCTGAGCACATGGCCTGGAAACAAATGTATGATTACCCGAGCTGTAAATACCCTTCCTGTCGCCAATATTATGCATGGAGACAGTTTTAAAGCCATGAGATAGATAGTCCCTTCACTAGATGTTTAATATTGTTTCCAGAGCAGTATTCTGGTGGAACCCTGCCCGCTCAACTAAAGTTTGCTGCCAAATTCGGAAAATTTCCAGCCTATCTGTGTTACGCTCCAGGCAGGAAGCTAAAGTTCATACACTGAATTTTAGGATCTACGCTCAAATAAACGTGTTACCTATCTTTCCTGCCGTTATTTTAAGTGCGGTATGCTTCGACATCCACCAACCGGGGAAGCAGATTCGCAAACAGACCGACGGATTCGTCTGGATGTAAAAACGCAAATGTTCACGTGCTTATAAAGCAATAGAAGGACTTAAAACAGTACTTTGGTGGTGGCTCTCATGTGTGCTTTTGGATTTAATTCTAGTTTTAAGTAGTTTTTTGACTACATACACAAGGCAAGGGGAACATGTGAACATACACAACTACCATGTTTCTACACACATGTATAACATATATGTAATAAACGTAAAGTAAAACGGGAGAGCCCTGAATGTTTGCAAGGCAGTCTTATGCTATTGTGCTGTCGTCCAGAATAATTTGTATGCTCCAGCGTGAACTTAATGTTCCCTAGATAATGTTTATGTAACAATTTGGCCCAGTCAAGGAATAAGAGCTGAGCAGGTAGCCGATTTTATCTGTGAGGATGTGAAAGCTCTGTAATTGATACGTGTATAGAAACCATTCGGATTGGCAGCTCATGGAGCTTTCCTGGACGGCTAGTACATATATCCCAACTCTACAAATTACCATGTTGTAAACATTTACAGCACCATTGGATCACTGTGTAAATACATATAGCTTGGGAACAGACCATACAGAAAGACATATAAAGGATTAAATATCGCAGTGTACTGCCTAGGACACCAGTGGGACATGCCATTTTTACAAGCAGTTGAAGGATTCTCAATGATACTGTGTGCCATAGTGAATGTGTTAAATTTTCCGAGCTAAGCACATCGTCAGGTGCTATTGGTAAACTGCGACAATAAAAGTACTACGCTGTCCAGAAAACTTGCTATGCCATCAATTGGAAACTAAAGTACACACGGTGCATATTTTTTTTGTATTTGTCTGTGGATACTCTATACTTGCGCTCAAATATACATTACTCTTTGCACTAATCTCTATTGACCTCTGCATTTTTGAGATGAGGTTTGCAAAATAATATTTGCAGTAAATACAGGTGTAATTTAAAATACATACATTAGGAAAGGCGTCCACTTAAAATTGACCTTTACAAATTGCTGACGGATACTAGATCCTTGTACGACGAACAGTCGGCATTTATTTTTACACGCATAAAACATGTTAAGACTTAAGACCTAAGCTTCAACATGTATCTACATTAAAGAAGTATCAGAATTTATCCGACTCTTGCATGTCCTATGTAGTAAATGCTTATCCGAACATAAAATGAATGCTTCGAATGGCAAAAACGGAACCAAGTGAATATATTATTATAACGTGACACTCTACAATTATATTAAAGGGGCATTGCTTTTGATTCCAAAACCACAGTCAGACTTTCCTTTGGTTTGCTGTTGCTTGCCTTTCAGTTTCATTTTTTCTCAGACCTTTATATATTCAAGGGGAATGAACTTGTAATCAGCAGAACACTAATAGTTCAGCATTTCCTCTTTTTAATACTCAATAATTTAGATACCAGCAGGTATTATTTATGTTACTTCATTGTTTTTGTTGGTGTTTGTACGGGCTTTTTGCTAGGCAACCATGTTGTGCCGGGAAGACATCGAATCATAGCACAGAGTCTATAATACAATAGACTGGTCACTAACAGAAGATGGTAGATTAAGCGCAGCATTATTTTTTATTGATGGCAAGATCTACAGCAAGGATGGTTATTGAAATAAGAAGTTTCTAGAAAAAAGATATAATTATGTACATGCAAACACACTTATTATTACTAAAATAGACTGACTCCGTCAAGCATTTCATGATATTTATCCATTTAGTAAGTAACAAAGATGTAATAAGGAAAGAAAGATAACTATTATAGAACAGTCGCAGGAGAAATACTTGGATTATGAGAATAATACACGCCACAAATGGCAACATTATGGAATTGAATGAATTTTCGAAGATGCCTATTGTCAACATATGTAACAGTTTGGGATTTCATTAAACCGTATGTAAGAGGTCTTAAGAGGGTAAAGAGGAATGTGTACGCAAAAACCGCACGAACTGCCAAAGCCGTAGCAACTTTGCGGGGGAATTGCAGAGGGAAAAGGCGGTGAGAACGACGTTGTTCATTTAATGGGACCAACAACAAGAATTGTCTACTCCTATTATGTCCTAGCCAGAAGCACTTTATATCCTCGTGTAATTATTTCGGTAAATATGTAGCATTTAATATCAATTTACTATGTTTTTATCTCTTTTAAGATACGAAAGTCACACTTCGCCCCTATACTTTCCCTGGATATAAGTACAATACAATAATTCTGGAGCTTTGCAAAGAACTAACTATAAAGCCCTGTGTCAAGAAAAGTCACCCCGGATTAAGTCCAAAATGCCGATATGTTTCTATTCTTTCATGTCATGTTGTACCAGCTAACCAAAAATGAGTTTGAGGATCTTCTAAGGATTTCTTTGTACTCGAGTGCATGGGAAGTATTAGGACTTGCATTGCCTTACTCTCTCTCTCTCTCTCTCAAGCTGAAACTTTATTACAAGTATACAAGTTCTATTTCAGACAAGAGATGCGTTATATCAGTTGAAGAGCCATTCAAGTCAATAAAAAACAAGTGCATGATTGCTATTACAATAACATCAATGATGACACAAATGCGTTCCTTGGAATTGTAGTGAAGCTTCGTCTAAATTAATAACATTTTTATTGTTTGTGACTTTTACTTTTAAGATAACAGAATAATTGCTATAATGCATACTATATTTTGTAAGTACAATCATTTATGAGGTATATGTAACTATGTATTTAATGTATTCACTAATGTATGAAATAACAGACAGTTGCTGTTATGGAATTTTAACCAGCAGCATAGTCCTATAATATACAGAAGCCCACAAGCCAACAACTAGCAATGCACCTGTCACTTGTCGTCACTATTATCGCAAGTGATCTCTATTTAATGAATCTTGTCACTGATCAGTGCAATTGAAGTGGAAATGATCCAAAAGGACATTTCATCATACCCGTTCCTGGCTGTCCCTGAACCTTGAATTGAACAGGTATATGGTATATGAGCAATATGTATATATGGTTGTATGTACAGGGTATGTTATCTACATATAAACAAGCTTATATATAAGCATGTATGTACAGAAGGAACAGAAGTAAGTAATTTTGTATCAACGCTGCCTTTAATGCAATGTAACATTTTATCTAATAATAATAGAGGGATTGTCTTCGAGTAAAATCTCTAGAGACGCCTTAAGTCTAGATATAAAAGATTAAGTTATGGAATGGATGCTTCTTTCAAAGGATGAAGAAAATAAATTTACATTACCTTTTTGCAACGTGCAAGAGCAATGATGGTAATTACATTGCCGGGGATCCCAATGAGGATGAAGAGAACACAGCAAACGGCAGCTGCATCCGTGAGCGCAGAAGGATAATCTCGGAATAAGTCGTCGAAAATCTCCGCACTTGTATTATCTGTCTGATTATATTCTGGGCTAACCGGCAACTCCGTAACTAACTGGTCATTCGTCCCCATAGTGTTGGCTTATTGGGATTAGAAGTCAAAATTTAATTAAAATATCGACAAGTACTTTGAAGGAGAGTGATGGAATTAGTTGTAAAGTTGATGCTCAATGGACCAGCAACACTGAACAAAGAAATGCGACTGGGCATGTAAGTTAAATTGTTTCCAAGACGAGGTATAAACGTACAGCGTTCAAAAAGTTGGTCATTCTTTCCCAACAAAGCACTGGACTGACCAATATGCGGAATTGTTAGCTACCACATAATATGAATGCTGAAAGTGTCCCCACAGATTCCTGGACAAAGTTTCTCTATTAAAATTCTTTCTCTTGTTTAGCTCCTCTAATCGTGTCACTTTCAAGATGCTGAGCGTTGGGAATCAAAAACACGCAAAAAAGTCAACTTCACTTTCAGCAAATCCACATCAGACTGAGTGATTATTATCTGTATTGAAGGGTTTGACGATAGCAAATGACTTTTGAAGTTTGACGATGAAGACGACTAATGGGACTGACTGCGGCAAGAACCGGTTATGATGCCTTATGGTTGTGTGAAGATATTTAGGTCAGTAAGGGGATGTTTACAATGTAAGCGTTCACCCTGACAGCGTCAAATAAATTATTGTAGTTCTATCTTGTGAAAGAGATAATCTCTGACCATAAGCCAACTACTATCTGCTGGTTTAAATGTATTAACTACTTTGTAACTTGAAATAATATAATTTTTCAGTTTAATAACTTTTTAAATGTTAACAAATAACTGATATTTGGCGTTTTGGCGTGTAAATGAATTTTATCCTTGAAATAAGTCACTGTTGACTGCGATGTTCCCTCCTACGCCAGTGTGTTTATTACTATACTATCTATACTCGATATAATTCCTACAAATAAATTGACGCGACCATGAATTAAATTCGGATTTCGACTTATTTTCCTGACCAAAGTCTATATTCCATCCGCACGTGAAAACGTTTTATTAAAATGAAGTTACTCCTGTGTCTCACACTGGTACAGAGGAACTGTGGTTGCTGAACGGGGAAACTCCACTCATATCCAAGCTCATTTTTAGGAACGACTCATGCGCTTGATTCCAATGTTATACATGCATGATGTGCCTTTTTGAATCATCTATCCCCTGCCTGTTCTAGCCGATATGCGATAGTGAGCTGCGGGAGAAGGATGACAAGTGTGAATAAAACAAGTGTGTGTCAAATGAACTCTTGGATTTGACTCCGTTTATCATTGTTTTTTGGCCCACTAAGTTATTTTTGGTGATTGTTTCCCAGCAGGGATAAAAATTTTCTATACATTTCGTGGATGATGAGTAGATGGGTCCATAAGTTAAGTAAACAGCAAGAAGCCAGTTTCAGTCCGAGGTACAACAAAAACGATTTTTGTTTCCTGAGCTAAGGAGAAAATCGTTGACACCACCATCCTAATTAGGTAGCCAAGAAATACTGTGACTTCAATGAATCATAAAATTTTCTACTGTCAGATGATTTGCTTTAAGGAGATAAATGGGGCTACACGATAACGATCGCACACACTTCAAACTCCCTCTCATCCCCACAGGAGATACAGATATACATATCGTGAAAAAACTCGACGCGATTTCATAATTCAATAAAACTAACACAAAAATCATAATAGTAAATGGGAAATGTGAATTTTGAAATGTTGTCCAAATGTTGTTTGAATCAAGGTGCCCCAAAAAGCAGAATGTAGATGATATGTACATGCGTATAAGTAAGTCTAATTTAAAACGATGAAATTCAATTCTTAATTGAATGAGCTCAAATTGAAGCAACGTTGTTATCAGGAGGGTAATACACGAACACATTTTTACATCCACCGAATCTGGATGCAAGTGACAATAGAACTTACCAAACGTTCCCCTATAATCAAATCAATCAATAAAATGCAATAAAAATATTTGTAAATGCTGGCTTGGCAAACGTAAATTGTTTACCGTTTTGTTTTGTTTCGTCTTATCTTCTATATACCTACTTGTACTATAAACAAAGATTCCACCATGCACGTGGAGTACCTCTGTCAAATAAAACGGTGAACAAGTATAATAATAGTAAACGTTTATTCTTGGCTTGAAATTACTACAATATAGTCACGCTCGTACGGAATGCATGACCTAGTCGCCGAAAATTCGGTAGATACATCATCACATTTATCGTAAGGCGTAATAATAATCAACATTTTTTATGAGGAGACAAATATTCATCCACATATTTACTGTGTGTTACTGGTTTTTTAAAGAAAATAGTGAGCTATAACCCATAATCAAATGATGCTACAACACGGTTACAAAGTAAATATCAAATATGTATACATAACGACTACAAATATGGAAACATAATAAACTTCATAAATATCAAGTAGTGGACTGGACTACTACACATGGTGTATTAATCGCGCTACGGTGTAAATCAGAAAACCACAGTATATTGTTAAACTGATATGAGTATAATAAATTAATAACTTGAGTATGGTGTGTAGATGACTGGAAAATATAACTGAACACAACAATTAAACTCACATCTCTGAATTAAGTACAACCATTTGTGATACACTGACAAGAAACTTAGTTCTGGAAACGCAATAGTAATGCTAAATCATAAAATATTCCATTGGTAATTTTGCCGTCCTATGGAGCCTGAAATTGTATAAGGCGTTATCAAATTAAACATGCCCTTCATGAACAAAGTATTGCTCTACAACTTGATAATGTGTGAACACCGGCGAATCATACAAAAATAAGAACATATACTAATACTCTAATTCCATGGTATATGATCACCTCTTATTAGCCAAAGAGCTCCACTACTACACTTAAGTCTCGTAAGCTCTACTCTACTAACAGTCGTAGCAAATAAATACTATGAAAATAAACAGCAACCAGAACTGTGAAAACTAAAAAAATACTGGTAAGGTAATTCAACATGGCTACGACAAGATAAACTTTGCAAGACTATGATCTTTTTAAACGAGTAATAATTGACTAAGCAATAAACCTTAATCTATTTTCTTCTTAAACCCCAATACGACTGAAGGTATATGCACCTGGAAGTTTACATGCGATGCAAAGCATAATTAGATAATTATTAAAATGTAATCACGACGCTTTTGCACTTAGGTGTGTAAATATACACTTTGCATGTAGTTATTGCTATAAAATATTTACGTATTGTCGAAAAATAATTAATATTCAGTCGGTGAAGCTGGTTTTCCAATTTGCGAATGTCGTTTTTCTTCATACAAAACTTTAGCGTAGTTTATTTGCTGCACTACACGAGTTGCAATGGTTTCACTATCGCAAGTAACTTGTGGACTAGTATGCTGATGAATTCCTCGTTGACCAGGAATGATTCTTACCAGCTCAATGCAAACTTTGTCGTCTTGAAAGGTTAAAACTCGGCTCTCGATTAATTCACTGAAACCCAAAATATATATCAAAATACTGTAAATGGTACCAGTCCACTATTACATATTAAACAATAATACACAACGAAATTATAAAATACTAGCAGGTAAAGCCATTGGCTTCGCCAATGTATACTTTAAGGGTCGCGGTCTTGATGAGTTTGGCCAATAAAATTCAATTTATGTTTTAGGAGTTTTAAAACATTACAAGACTATAATAATGACTACATATACGATTGAGCCTGAAGAAGGGTGTATCCCGAAACTTTGCTACTCATGTAGAATTTTTAAATGCTGTGAAAATATAACTTATCCTAATTATTTTAAAATATAAGAACTTTTAAGCAAGAGATTTAAAAGTCCTTAAAAGGACATAAAAAATGATGCATTATTAACAATTACAAATTGTAACTGTCTCAATTAAATCTTTACAACCCCTATTCTACGACGAAGATAGTTGCGTAGAAGTCATAATAGTTGATTGCTATAAGAATTTGAAAGCTGTTTAAAGACAGAATCATAGTTAACATAAAAAGGTGTCCAAATCTAATTTATTAGTTATTTACTATATGTACATGCTACCACTGACCGAGCTATCGTTGCTTCAATGTCATCTTTATTTTTTAGTAATTTCTTATCGCAACCTTATTTATTATTGCGGTATCGCCGCTGTTTTAGCAATTCCTTATCGCGACCCTAATTATTATTGCCGCTGTTTTTAGTAATGTTTTATCCCGACCACAGTATTATTATCGCCGCTTTTTTTAATAATTTCTTATCGCGACCATAGTTATTATTGCAGTATCGCCGCTGCTTTTAAAATTTCCTTATCGCGACAATAACTTTTACTGTCCCCGTTTTTATGAATTCCTTATCGCGACGTTAATTATTATTGTCACTGTTTTTAATTTTTTATCCCGACCACAGTATTATTATCGCCGCTTTTTTTAATAATTTCTTATCGCGACCATAGTTTTTATTGCAGTATCTCCGCTGTTTTTAGAATTTCATTATCGCGACCTTAGTTATTATTGCCGCTGTTTGTGCTTATCTCTTATCGCGACCACAATTATTATCGCCGCTGTTTTTAGTAATTTCTTATCGCGACCACAATTACCATCGCCGCTGTTTTTACTAATTTCTTTTCGCGCCCTTAACTATTATATCCGCACCGCCGCCGTTTTTAGTAATTCCTTATGGCGACCTTAATAATTATTGCCATATCGCCGCCATTTTAAAAAAATTCCATACAGCGATCTTAATTATAGCGGCACCGCCGACGTTTTTAGTAATTTCCTTATTGCGACCTTGATAATTATTGCCATATCGCCGCCATTTTTTGAAAATTCTTTAGCACGACCTTAATAATTATGGACCTAGTGCCGCTGTTTTTAGCAATTTTTTATCGCGACCTTATCACCCGCGCTGCCGTATAAATATTATTGATCTATCGACGCCGTTATATTGCTATTGATCCATAGATTTTTTTACCCCCTTAATTAATATATTCATGCCATTGCCATAAATTATTTTGATCTCCTTCCACCGTTATTCATTAACTGATTCAACCCTTTCAACGCCGTATTCATAATGACATAAATTGTCTGTTATTTTTGTATATATCTAAATAACATTTTAACTGATGAAGAATTATATTGTATACGACAAGATGAACATTGTGATCAGTCATGGAGATTTAACCGTTACTTTGTTATAAATTTTGTTAATAGAATTTTCTAATTTATGTAAAGCATTCTTTTAATTTTTTTCTGCCTTTCTTAAAATCTTATTTTTAAAATAAGTAAATTGACAAAATTCAATTTTAAAAAACAAGATATAAACGCCGAATTTTTTTAAATGCACATTTTGATTGGCTAAACTCATCACTACCTAAACCTAGACCTACGACATCCAGACAATCACAAAGAAATTATGGTTATAGATAATTCTGATTTAAAATGATGAATTTCGGTTTTTAAGATTAATTAAAAATGTTACGACTAAAATAATTGCAGGAACTGAAACTATAGTATACACCTAATTAGATTTCGCAGGCAAGAAGCAGGGGAAAGATGCAGCAGCAAATAAGATATGAGGTACACCAACAAAATCTTCTTTTTCCAGATTTCTCTTTAAATTCAAAATATGCAATTCAAATTCATAATTCCTTAAATATATATTAATACACAAAAACCACTCTTTAATTCTCCAAATACACCTCAAAGAGATAACCTATTAAAAATCTAAAATATTGAATACATTCACTAAAATCATTTCTTCAAATAATTGGAGATATCCTAAAATTACAAGTCAAATTATAACGAGAGACGAAAGTCTAAAAATGACCATGTATCACGGAAGAACTCATACTTGTGGTTTTACACTCCACCTCCTTGTGATTCCAGGTGGGTCTACCCCACAAAAACTGCAATTATAAGGTTCAAAGGGAAAACAGGAATATTCAAAGAGAAATTTAGACAAAGGTAAGTAATGAGTATTCAGGTGCATTTAATAGAATATTAACATCCAGGATACAGCCTTAATTCCCAATCATCAAATTATACATATAATTTCTATTTCCTTCAATGGTCCATATACGTTGATTGAGATATTCGCAAAATCCAAAGTCTTTTACCTCGCATCATCTATTGCACTAATTATATATACCTCAACCAGCTCGTTAAAGTTTATGGGAAATCTCGGAATATATCATAAGGTTAACACATAACATACGTGATTGCATTGATAGGTGCATGAGGCGCAGGACAAATAATGTTTCAGAGTTTCGAGAAAGACGAGGCCATTGAGGTAATAACATCCTATAAAAATTCTAAGAGTTCAATACATTAGCGTTAGTGCAAAATCAGAAACTTTGGAATATTTTATTACATCCATTTACGGCAGATTTAAATAGCAGTAGAGAAACAGCATTATTAAATAATGTTAAACGGAATGTATTTAGACGTTTTATTGAATTTAGGCGAACGAGGTAATTACAAATACGCTTAGTATAATAAATTGCTTAGTAATTATTTGCTGTACCACACGTTATTATTTTACCTGGAATTTAAAATTTGATACCTTTATGTGCATGTGATGTGACAGTAAATGATACTGAACTCAATACTGATTTAACCGAACGAGTTTCCTTTTATCTCGACGAGTAGTCAGACTGACGCGGAAAACACATGCAAATATAATATATAACAGTTATGGCGCGTAAATTTAAACATTTGTATTAATCGCCTCAAGGGGTCCTATAAAGGGACCCTTATGCAAAATTTGAGGAGATCGCTAGTAAAGAACACCCTTTGATTTTTAAACAGTAGCTATGATTGTTCTTGGCTAGCAACGATGCCAAAAATTGTTGATTTGTGCCATTTACTCTGAAACCCTTGAAAATATGGCATTGAAAATATTTATGTACATTATTAAGTCTCCGATCGACTTTAAACCCTTAAATTGTATATCCGTTTGGTTTTTATTGCAAGAGTATAGATTCACCTTCAAGTGAGAGCAGAAGCAGGTGCTTTTTTAAGGCCAGGAAATTTTGTTGATGGTAAAAATGTTAAGACGTGAAAAAGAGATAAAAAGTAACTTAAGTAGTATAAAGAATATTAATATTCTTTATATTTTCCTTAGTTACAATATTGTTAAATTTAATTTAACAATAAAACAATATTTGTTGATTCATGAATTTGACATTTAACATAACCAATTATTTCGAATATGATATTTCTATCTAACCATTGTAATCGTGCTCAACTCATCTTCACAATTCTATCAGTCACTCTTGGTTTAGGGTTTAGCGAATAAAGACGCACCTATCCTTGATGTCATAAACTCTTGCATTTTATTTAAAGGAGTAAGATTTCCTCCTTCTACACTTCGATAAATGGTGACGCTAAATTCCACCCAGGATTCTTCGTAATTAATACATAAATATATTGGTGACGCTAAAATTCCACCCAGGATCTTCGTATATTAAATAAATTATAATTAAGGAAAGTATCGAATCTTCCATTGAGCCGCCTAAAAAGATTCGTTACAGTAGATATAAACATCTGAATTATGTGTGCTGCCTAATTGCAAGTTTAGTAGGGTTTAAAAATTCCTAATTAAAGCAAGCATTTTTTTGTTTTTATTAATTCTTCCTAAATAATTAATTATTGTTGGAAATTTATTCAACAACAACTTATAAAAACCCAAAGCTGGTATTAACCTGCCAGGTATCGTCCACTATTTTAGGGCATGTGCACTTAGGATCTACAGAAGCTTTGCACCTTGTCCTAATTTGGCTAAAAAACATATTCAGCATTATTAAATGCACCTGGCGAGCCTTCAAAAAATATTTTAAAAATTCAAATTCTGCTCGTTTCGGCTGCTGGTGGTGAATGTCGATTGTGGCCAGTGCTATATCTCGGCAACTGATATCCGATTTGATTGGAGTTTGGTGTGCGGAGTCCTTAGGATTAGGGAAGGTGTTTTTACTTAGATTTTCCAAAAATTTAGGTTGCGAGCCGATATCGTGTTTCTGACGCTGTATCGCTAAACGCGTAAAAGTCCGAAAGTCTAAAAAAGTCAAATTTATGAAAATATGAGTAAATAAACCTTCGCTAACTCATTTTATGGATTCCGCACACGAAATTTCAATCAAATCGGTTCATCGGTTGCAAAGATATAGCACTGACCCTTAGCCACGGGTAGATAAATAGGAATGGTTAAATATTTTTTGAAGGCTCCCCATATGCATTGAATAATGCTGAATGTTTTTCAGGCAAATTACGACACGTTGAAAAGCCTCGGTCGATCCTAAGTACACAAGCGCTTTAAGGATTATATTAATTTTTGTTTATATTTCTTTGTATATAATATATATGGTCACTATTCCATATACGGTTTATTCGGTCTTTACCCGGCGGAAATCGCTCAAAGTTAACGGAAGGTGACGGAAAAGTTGGGGAATAGCTGCCATTTAGGCATTTATGAACCGATTTGATTGAAATATAAAACAGAGGTACCTGGGACCAAGCTTGTGATGGAGTAACTCCCGAAAACCCGAAAAATCGGTTTGTACAGATGTTTTGGATTTATGCATATGTCATCTTTAAAACTTCCTTTAGAGGCTATTCTTAGTGTTTTCAAGACGAAATATGCATAAATCCGAAAAATCAGTAAAAACCGATTTTTCGGTTTTTCGAGGGTTACGCCATCCTTAGTTTGGTCCCAGGTACCTCTGTTTTAAGTTTCAGCCAAATTGCCTAAATGGCAGAGTAACCGGAAATTTGCTTTGAAATTCCGTCAACGTTGTATGAGCGATTTCCGCCGGGTAAAAACCTAACAAGAATGATCCCCTTAGTGCTTCTGGCCCAAAAAGGTAAATCCGTCGCCATCAGGATATTTATTTGAGATCCTAGGAATAGTGACTCATATATTATATATACTTATATTTAACGAGTAGATCTCAGCGCGCTTCGCGCGCTTTCGATCTACTCGTCGGCGACTCCGGGTCCCCCAACCCCCCCCCACCCCTCCCTCCTCCTCCTCCTACTCCTCCATGTCACTTTGTATCAGGGGATTAAGTAGCATTTACCAAAATTCATAATGACGATTAGATCTCCGCGCGCTTCGCGCGCGTTCGATCTAATCGTCCGTGTCCACCCTTCTTACTCCCTAACTGGAGTCCCGGTATTACGGAATTACGGAATCACGGTCGTCACAACGAAATTATTAATAGAGAGATTAAATATTATTATATATTAGGCCCGGGGTAGGTAAATTTGGATTAGGGTGTCAGTAATTCAAAATGAATGAGACCAAGGATATAATTTCACATTTGAAAATCATACACGAGTAGCAATCGGGATACACCCTCCTTCACGCTCAATCGTATACTCATTATTATTAAAATGTTTTATAAAATGTAAATTGAATATTTCGTTGGCCAAACTCATCACGACCGCGACCCTTAAATTTAAATTATACATTGGCAAAGCCAATGGCTTTAGTTGCTAGTTTGACATAATGGCACAGGTTATTTTTACAAAATATACTTTTTAGTATGTTTTGGATATGCTTGTTGTTGTTAAAATTTTGCCTTCAGTGGCACAAATCTGTTCTGTCATGTCAATTTATGCCACATAATGCAATTGAAGTAACGCCACTTTTATGCCACCTGTGCAACCCTGCTCCAAAGCCAAATCAAGGTATAAAAATATTCCCCCTGCCAATTCTAGAATAATTATATTAATTAAAACCCCCTGCCATCTTTAGAAAACTGGCTATGTTTGGGAGTTCGGCCATATTTATAGTTTCCATGGATTTACAATTCGGAATACTCTACAAATATAAAAACGTTTCTTCATTACCTCATTGGTATGCGCAGAATTGGTGTACTTCTGTGGGAGGGTTTAAAAACGGTAATAGCGTGAGATGACACCAAGATCCGCAGATCTTTACCCGGTCCACTCATTATCGTTTCGCATCCAATATACAATTCTGAGTAATTTCTATCGTTAACTTCATACAATAGTTCCTGGCCGCGGGAAGCCATGTCAGAGAAAATAGGCAATAAACCCCCATGACCTTTTGCGACCCTCGGGGGGCGTATTCTCTCAGGGACCATTCGTGCCGACGTCCGCGAAGAATCTCGTATAGCAGAGGCAGCACCAGTTGCCAAATCCAAGATTCCCACAGCTGGTTTAGTTACAGTTCCAACTATTCCTTTCCCTATTCCAGCGACCAAGCCCTGTAGAAACATCAATTTATAAAACATCGGATCTGTCACATGTGAACTTGCAAAAGTTTTTATTCATAAAATTATAAGTTATCAGCTTTTTAAGTTAATAATTTTTTCGTCTTACGGTAAAGCCATCTGTGGAGGCACCATCTAAGGTCTGAGCAAAAATAGATGTGACACCCCCAATTAGTCCATGGCCAAAACCTTTGAGTCCGGCAACCAAATGCTCTCCAGAAGAACCGCTATTTTCTTCCCGAATTTTTCTTCGTTCTTCTTCGTGCTTATCATCTAACGTAGTTCGTCCCAACCCATCACCGAGAGACCCGGTCACTTTAGCAGCTGAGTTTGATAACCCGTGGGTAACGTTTTTGAAAAGCGACCCAAACTAAAAACACAAATCATCAAAATGTCAAATTATGTAGTTTCGTGATATGAAAAAATGTAAAAAAAAACTTACAGAGCCTTCGTAAATCAAGCCAGACACCCCTACGGAAACATCATTTACAAAGCCCAGAGGGTTACCGAGGAAATCTGTAGATCCCAAAATTATGGCGGCTTGGGAAAGTAACTCATCTCTATAATGTTTGATTAAGGACGCAACAAGAAATTCAAAAGTCTCGAATGGATGCTGCTTTAAGAATGGATCTAATTCAACTTGAGCATCTTCAAAGCGAATAAGTGTTAGACCCAGTCGTCGTTTAATCAAACTCTGATCATTCCCGAGCTTGGAAGAAGTAAGCACACTTAATCGTACCTAAACACGAGAAATTATATGACGAAGTTTGTCAAACAAATGTTTCAAAAGCTTTAACTCAAAATCAATTGTCATTGCTTGTGTACTTACCAAGTTCAAGAGAATCGATAACTCTCCGAAGTAAAAACGTTTGGCTGTTAATGAGGTTGCATTTGTTAATGCCCGTTGTACCTCAAAATCAGATTCTTGAAGTCCGTCTAGTGATTCAAACTTATCACCTAGGCCAACCCAACTGCATAACTTCAATAGCAATCGTTCTTCAATAGTTACACTTAAAGGTTTAACAGCCACCTCCCATGATTTAAAAACATGAGCATTCAACTTGGATTTCATACGCTGCCAAGATAGTTGCAATGCTGGTTGAATATTAGCTCCAAATTCATCAATTTCATACCGAGGAGTAGGAATGACAAAAACAGCTATTGGTTTTTCAGCTTCCAAAAGTTGATTATCAATTTGGAAACTGTCCACGGTAACTTCAACAACTTCAGATTCTTTGGAGTCGCTATATTTTAGGCTCATACTGGGGAAATAGAATAACAATATAAAATATGAGAACACCACGAGATGAGACTTCAAGACATGTTAGGAAACAGTAAACGGATCCTACGTACCTGAACAGTCTCAAGTACACAAGTTCCTCCCGTGGCTTGCAATTGACAATACTTATGCCCAATCCGTTCCTCAAATTCACGTTTGCAAGTAATCGAGGTATTGTGTTGAAGGTATTTTCTTCGAATTCATGGTGAAACATTTTACTTCGGGGTGGTTTGTCCACATCCACAATTCGGAGGACGCGGGTGGGTCCATCAGTATCAACTGTTAGAGACAATCGTCCTGAACCGGGCCGTAACTTCTGCTTACAAACTGCTTGCTCAGCTGGGATGCCAGCCTCTGTTCGCGAATAGCATATGGGTTGATCAGGTCCAAGAACAACATCGTTCCCTAAAAATAAACAGTGGTCATTATTACATATCATCCAGTCGCCAACCTGTTGGCTGTTCAATTTTTTGAGCTCATTACATTTGTTCCATTGAGCAAGAGTAGATTTTCCATCCTTGCATTGCTGGCTAGTTGGTGGTATTCCGAAGCCATCCTTAGCTTGAACGTACAGGTTATCCAGCTTTTCACATTTGAGGCGCCCATCCGTGGTAAATTCCCAGTGCTGGGTGCTGGCTCGCCTGTTATCAGGCTTTCGAAGCATTAAGGGTGTATACTGAGTTGGTTGTGGTCCAGAGCCAGCAATATCAAGTACAAGTACAGTCGCATAAGGTGCCGGCTTTCTCGGTTCTCTAGGAGGACTTGATCCTTCGTGTTCTATGAGCCCGTCTGCATTAACGCGCCACAGTTGCGATCTAACAAAACACAAGTTAAGGATGTTTCATTTTAATTTCCCATCACTTTGTGATCTATGTATACATGAATGTATGCATTCAGTTGACACCAATTTACACATTACCTTTTGCCATTTTCTTTTGCTCTTAGAATAATTTTGTTGCCCTCGACATCTAGCACTAGTTGTAAAGACTCCATTCCCACTGTAGGTGTTCGTGTCAATTCATCTACTGGAAACGTGGCCGTAAAAGCAATGTAGAAGAAGTTCTCGTATGTTAAATAAGTAGCAAATCCCAAGTTGTCCATTGTAACGACGGCAGATGTATCGCCTGGAGCAGCTAAAGTCAAATGAGATGGTTGTGTTGGTTCATCCCAAGCAAACGGGCAACAAGATTCGGGTTTAGCTGTTAACTTTAATCTTTCATCCCCGACGGCAGTCTGTAATACAAAGTATTTTAGTATATGAAAATGCCTGTGACTCTAGACTTGTAGACCAAAATTTATTAAGATTATATCTACCTGGTGAAACACTATAGGAACAAATGAAAAATTGTCCACTCTGAACGGAGGAGGTAGTTTGTCAGTGTCACCCAAAACAATGAAATAGGTAGGTCCTTGCAAAACAATTTCCACTCGCAAAAACGTACACGATCCATCTACATCTCTGTAAATTGGTAATATGACAAAACCTACTGATTAACCTTGTACACTAGCAATAAGCCGTACATTCGTAGTCGCATCATCTATGTAATATTTGTAAGTATAATTACCTCACAGGTATATGAAAAGAATCCACATTTTCTATCGGAAACCCACCAGACCAAATACTTCGTCTTACATCAGCCAATCGTACACACAATAATTGATCTTTATCTAGTCGGGGCCAATGAAACGGTAAATTACAGTTTGGAGTAAGAGTCAAATGAGTTGACTCAGCTGCTGGATCCAGGAAAGTAGATGTGAAATGTCTTTGTGAAATTTGAACTTTTCTACTAGATCGATTGTCAACAGTAAATCTTGGAGCAATTGTAATTAATTTGGAATCCCTGTATCGGCCACGACCAGTCTTAATTTCAATTCCAACAACATATACAATTTCCGAACGTGGCGATGGAACAGAAACATTTAGCCGTAAAACTTTCATTCCATTTTGCAGGTAGAAAGATCTTGACCAGAGTGGCTTACTGTGATCACCATGTAATTTGGTTCCAGCTCGAATAGACAGTTGCTGTGTGACTTCAGTATCAGAAAAACTAAACAACAAGGGAGCAACCATTCTTCCCACCTAAATATGAGTAAATGCCGATGTTATCATTAGTTAAAACCATTTTGACATAGTAGTATTGTTGATATTTGCAGTTAAAAGTGGAAATAACCTCATGTTCTTGAAACTGTCCAGCGGCTTCATCTGAAGTTCCTTCCTGTTTGCACACTATCGGGATTCCAGCTTTGTTAACAATCCAATAAGGGCAACTCAAATAAACCGTTATACTGTTTCCATCGCCTTTCACAACTCTAGCAGTTAGTACCAAAGACCGTTTGAGGTTATCCATAAATTTTAACTTTGTGACATAACCACTGGTATTCAAACTTAAAGTCACAGAATTTCCAAATGGGAAATGTTCCTTATCAAGAAAGAACAAAACTTCTACTTGTTCAGCCATGTTTACCTGAAAAATTTAATGATTTGTTAGGAAGTGGCATTTACCGTGGTGCCGTAAAAACTCGGTAGTTTTTAGTAGTGTACAATTACTTACACAAGTTAGCCGTGATTCTTTTCCTGCATTTATATGCCCTTTGAAACGTTCATTCAACCTCTTCCCTTTTACTTCATATGATATTTCCACTGGTAATAGGTTGACTACAGTTAATGGACTCAAAAGTGTCACGACATTTACTTTCTTTGACATCTGCAAATATTGTGCAGCAGCGTTGCACCCTTTAGGCATTCGATACAATTCATCTTCATCTGCTGGAAAATCATCTTTTTGTACAGCAACACAGAATCTGTAGGGTTCTAATTGATTTTCCGCCAACGAAAAACAAGATTTTAGAGTGTCGTCAGGATTGCCCAACAAATGACTTTCGCAATAACGATACAAGGATGGCTGAGTGCATACAGATGCAGATACAGCTGTTGTGGGACGAACCCAAAGTTGAGCCCAAACAGAATGAAGTGGTATGGGGTATGACTCTCCAGATTTAACTTGAGCCAAGAAAGAGCCGCCGGTTTGCTCTTTCGCAACTACGACCAATATTAAATTACTCAAATTAAATCACATCCAATTAGCCGTAGTATAGATATTTTCAGTTATTTAGACTTACAAGAAGGATAAACAATGGTATTTTCCAGCTTCAACTCGACATCTTCATTCAAGCAATTTTTTAGTAACAACGCAGAACGTACTAGAACAAGCTTCTGAGCCGATCCCAGAAGAGTGACCTCAAAAACTAGTCGGGTAAATGGCAAATCATCAGAGGTCTACAATAATTATTTTAAAAAAATAAACACATGTTTGGTAATAAATACAGCTACATAGGATAAGTAAACTTAAATAATGTGGTAAATAAATAATAATATATGTACCCCATAACGCATTGTAGATACAGTAGGTTTGGCAACACGAAAGTATGTTCCGACTTTATCCAGTGAAACCGGAACAATTTCATGCCATCCGTCAACTCGCACTGCTAACTGATGAGTTCTCAACTGATGTGTATTCCGATGGCGCAATTTACCTCTCCCTTCAAAACTAAATGCATGGCAAGATCCGTTCGGAACATGAATCCAAGATGTTCCATCCAACCCTGGCAATTTCCCCGTATTCCAACTGTGGCTACCAGTGCTAAGATTTCTCTGTTGCCTTATTAAATCGTCATTATTTGGAAGAATTGTTGAAAACCAAAGTTCCGAGCCAGTCTCATTTTTTAGAAGAAACGGGACAAAGGGAGCTCGTCGCCTATCAATTTTCAGCTGATCGTATTCCTCAGACCAATTCGAAGAAACAGTTTTGTACAAGCTCAGAAGTGTGGACGTAACGTTTAGATTCATCACTTGTCTTGAAGAAATCGAAATCTCTAATTCGGGAGCTTTTGTCGGAAATTCATTACCCGGTGAAATATGCCCTAAACGAGAAAATGAATCTTATAACTTATATTTATAGCTTGATTTTCAAAAATACTTTGTTGCTAATTTAGTTATTATTACCTAGTTGTCCAATCTCGTTTTTCTTCCAATGAATGCAGCTTTTCCAACTCTCTAGGAAGGGCTCCCATCCTGATAACTCCCGATTGTAATAATCAATTCCTAAATGACACTCTGCCTGCCCTGAATTTTCCAAGCAGTTTTGAACAAGCTCTAAACCACTAACGGCCAGTTCCAATAGTGGTACATCCGCATCTTTACAGTCATCAATGACACACAATGATAGAAAGGTACACTTTATTTCGATGTCCGAAAGCTGTCCATCGATTCCTTGATTGGAACCTTTTAAAGCAGCTGCTCCTTCCAGGTCCGTAACAATTATTTGACCGGAACTGGGCGAGACGTCACTTACTTCCCCGTCAAAGTCCAGAGATTTAGCAGAGCTAGTTAAATATATTGCTGCGTCATCCAACCTTCCACCACATGAATACAAAGCATCCTCTGACTCTTGGCGATTAAATCCCATTGCGATCAAGTATTGCAAGGAAGTCTCATCCAAACTCATAGTGCGTTGTATTGAACCCTTCGAATATAAAAATACAATTTATTCATAATAAGATGCGTGCTACTCATTTTATAAGTATATTTTAAATAATTGCCCTGAATGACAGAAATTAGCTACTAATAATAAACTAACTTACCCTTTTGACAGACGAAGATGCTATTGACGACTGGTCATCACTAGCATGTAAGTCAATTGTTGTATCATTATGTAACAGGTGCACTTGTGCTTGCTTTGAAAATCGTTCAATTAAATGTACGAACATTCTCATATCGTAGTAAGACAAACGAAGACATATTGAAGGACTTTGAATGCGCAAGGTTTTGGCAAAATTGGATGGTGAAAGGGTAGCATCCAAAATGCCTTGTGGCTCCGACTTTGTCTTGCGAACCAGCTCGAAATTGATATCCGTAGGATCAACAATGGACAGCGCGGTGTCAGCTTCCAAACCCAAAATGCACGAAAATAATTCACATTGTAATAATGTGCATGTTACTGGTCGCTCCAAGTGTGGTTTGTAGTTTAATACGGCGGTGCTCTACAATATTAAAAACAACGTAAAATATTAACTAATATTGACAACAGTTGTAATTTTAAAACATAACTTATCTTCAGTTATTAAAAAATTCTGACCTTTAGAATAACAGCATTACTATCCCATACAGATGGGTCTTCAACTACTACAAGTTCGCAATTTGATACGTTCAATTTTAGCTCAAAAGTAGAAGCTGGAACGTCAAGAATAGGAGCTCGTTTAGTTACAATTCCAGCAGAGACAGTGATTGGTGTCGAAGTCTGTCGAGATCTCTTAAGCAAGGGCGAGGCATTTTGCTTTCTGTCTGAATCTTTATTCGATTCTTCCCAACCGGGTTGAATAGTTGAATCAGGACAAGGCCCTTTTTGCGATAAAAATGCTCGTACTTCCATCCACCAATCCAAAATAAGCATTAGTCGCATGTTATTAAGAACCACGGTAATACTAGAGCCTCTTGGAGTCATTCTGTAGTGAAGTTCAGCTTGCAGGTTTGTATTTGATTGAAACGAGCCGGACACTGCGCCTGATGATGAAGGAGTTGAAGTCATGCCAGAACCGCAACTTTGTTGAAGAATATTTGTGAAAACGTTCTCCGCGGTCACGACATTCTTATACGTTGGCGCAGCTGTAGTAACCGAATCTTCGAAGTTATTTTTAAAGCGAGCATCACTAATAAGAATTTCTTGAGAGGCCAAATCAACATCTCTTGTTCCATCTGAATTATTTTGAAAAGTGAATTTTGATTTGATGAAATCCACACGGCTTAATCTTGCATTATTTTCCTTTACTATCTCTAATGTTACATTGACAAGATCTAGCTCAATGACGAGTTCTTTGCGATTAGTGGATACGGAAGGTCCAACAACAGACTCAGCCGCTGCAACACCGTTCACTGAGCTCATTCTAGCTCTTATCGGAGTGGCTACCAGGTTATTTTGCGATTCAATCTTCTCCCCAATGTTAAATTCCAGCAACCCACGAACTAACTACAAAATCCAAATTTACACGTATAAAATTATACCAATATTTTAAATCTTAAAATTCCTGAATGAATGCTACTAAAAATTACCTTATATTTTTCTGGATCAAGAAAGCAGCAAACTGTTGAAAGAGTTCCTTCTATTGTTGTTCCTGCCTGTGAAGGGTTTAATTCCGCACCAGCCAAGAATCTTTTCATTTTTAACTTTAACGCACATTTTTCTTTTAAAAAAGAAGTACTTTCAGAGGTTTTTACTACTACCCTATTTTTATCCAAAATCCACAATTTCAGAATGTCAGTGTTTAAACTTTCTTTGGACATTTGGGATACTAAGTAACTGGCGTTGTACTGTAACTCCGCAGAAAATAAATCCATTTCAATGAGATCAACTGACACTACATCACAAACTACTCCTTTCATTTCTTCGACAATTTTGTTCTTCACAGATAAATGACCTAAATCTGCTACTAGAAGGTTTCTGGATGCTGAACTATAAGGAAATAAAAGCACTGGAGCACCAGCTTGAATGTCCAAAGCTATTCGCACATTGTCGTCGGTTCCTGTAGATGTGGCATCACTAGTATTTTCAACATTCGCAGTCGGGAAGCCCGTTACTGATCCATTTTCATCATCAGCTGAAGAAGCTGATCCAAACAAGGCAGACACGAGTGAGAAAAACTCGGTGTAAAATCGCTGTGTGTGGACGCAAACTACAGAAGACATTTGTAGTCGGAATTTCGCATCTAGTTCTAGAATAATAAAAAAAATTTAATATTAATTATTATACTACTATTACTACATTGTACCAATATAAAACTCATAAATGGCAACAACTTACTCTTTCTAAAATAATCGAAGTCCAATGCCTGCTGGCCTTGAAAAGTAAATTTGACAGGATATTTGCCGGCATGACTACTAGTGTCTCTGATTTGTAACGACCCTAACCTACCCTCAACCCCAAAGAAGTCTTTTCCTCGATTTACCAAATTGCACATTACTCCTGTCACTCTCCCCTCAGCTAATGTGGTTTGTGATTGTGCGATTTTAACACTCAAAGCCTTGACGTTTACTCTTGTTTCAGTGTTTCGCTCGTCATCTATCTTCTGTTCATCTGATGGACTTTTATTTATTTTAACATTGGATGGGGATCCATTCAGAGGATTCTGACCATCTCGTTCTTGTATCTCTACTTTGTTAGCTTCCGAGAAAAACTTCCGTAGACAAGCAAAAGTATCTGGAGTAAGAAGCACTTCCAGTGCATTGAAATCAACGTTGACAAACTTATGCGTACCATGATATTTCGAAATAAAGTTCGGGGATTTTGGATCTACCATACAGATAGCAATATGAACAAGATTGACAAAGTGCTCGTTTTCAAAGTTGTTAGCTGTTCCTCTTGGGGATGGTGGAGGCGTGGCTGGATAGAACGGCTTGCCACGGGTATCACTATCGGTTGAGGAATAAAACATGCTTGTTTTTCTTCTTGCATTTGTACCTCGAGCAACTTTACCAGCAAAAAATCTTCCTGCAAAAATATCGCTGGGATCCAAATTTTCTGGAAGAGATGATGATTCAGAACGGACATACGAGTTATTGCCATAGTACGACGGTGGGTCAGGGACTCGGATAGGTATCGACTTTAGTATGTCAGGACATGATAAAGAAACGTATCTATTTCGATTATGAAAAAAGTTCGTTTCAACTGAAGTTGCACTGGCACACAAGTCGGATGTTTCTGGTTTAAGCGAAGTATTTGACATTGCTAAGAACCTTTGGGTAGATGAAGTTGGAACACTTGTATTTTCTAAAGTTAATGATTTCAAGTTAAGTTTCATTTCAGTAATAAAACCTTTTTTGTCGCATTCAACAGATAAATCGGAGCAGCTTAAACACAGATGAGGTTGCTCTTTCCGAAGCACTTTCGCTTTTGTTTTCGTATTGGAAGGACTCTCAGGAAGAACTAGTTCGACGATCAATTCTGGAACTTCAAACCTAGCTGATATAGGAAGACTATCATCATTTCCATTTGTTGGACTTGGTAACGGTAATGGATTTATCGGCCTGTGGTAAATTCCTGAGCGATGACTTTGTACTTCCTCCGCCCAACGCCTTCTCGCGTCAGAGGGATTCCTGCCCATATCCAGTTCATTCGAACTGAGGTCATCACTGTCTGCAGATATGTTATTCAATGACTCTAGTATCTGTGAGTATTGCGAAGGAGTTAGGGACACTTTTAATGGATTTACAACACATCCGTGCAATTCCAGCTTCGGACCATAGTAAAGATCTTCATTTGTATCGTCTAATGGAAACATAGGTTCTAAATTAGATGCGTTGACGAATGGAGGGTCCTCGGAATAACGGATATTTATCTGAATCACAGTATTGTGCAAGATCGGAATAGATGTCTTCGGGTCACAGTAGTATAATTCCTGTGCCTTCATCACGGAGGTAATAGTAGAAGAGGGGAAAGTACTGCAACAAATAGGTAACTTTTAATTTTCTAGTTATAACAACATACCTACTACTAAATTCAAAGCATGTAGCAGTTATTAAACTGACTTACAATTTTAAATTTTCCATCATATTCCATCTTTCAGTCAGATCCAAAGAATAAAGGCTAACATCACAGATAAGAACGTTATAACTGACACCATCCACTTTTTCTTCAGCATCTTCACGACTCTTGCCAATGTTATCAGGAGTAGAAGCTCGTGGGGGATCAAAATCGTTAGAACTACCAAGATTGAGACTATCTTTATTCTCGTTGCTTCCACTTACAGTTATCTGTCCCAAATTAGCAACCAGAACTCTGGGACTACTTCGAGATTTAGGTAAAACTATCACAGGTGAATCTAAAATTATATCCAATTGTATGGGTTTCCCACTTTCAGTGACTACTGCATCACCTCGGTTAACATTCTCATCGTCCATATTTAATCTATCTAGAGAACCAGATAAGCTTCCTGCGGGCGATCTATACACATTAGAAGGACCTTCTTGACGCACCAACCCCAATGCTATATGAGCAGCAGCCGAACGCAGTTTGGTAGCCAGAGGAGCCTGATAAAAACATAGACAAATTTATAAGTGGTCATGTCCGGCGGATCAAAGATTAAAATATTTAGTTTGTTTTATATTCTCACCTGGAACTGACTTATACATTTCTTCAAATCTATCAAGAAAGTCGGGCAGTGGGTGTAAATTACCGAAGCCATTCTTAACTTAAAGAAAGGATGATTGGATTCACTATCGTCTGCCAACTTATCAAACGAAAAAGTCAATGCAGAGATATTAGAACTTGCAAGAAGTTGGTCCGTTATTACTGATGATGGTCTGGCGTGAGAAAATATACTATAGCTTTCGTCTACTAGTGGATCCTGTCCAACGCTAATTACTCTTTGATGATGTCGGCCTTCAGGTGTGAGGTTTAGCATTTGCAAACCACCAAGTGAGCCTTCAATGTTGATATCGGCATTCCGGTCTAGAATGTATTTAGGCATGAATGTACATAACTGATAGTATATAGAGATAAGGTAACATACTGAACACACATTTGTTAAAACAATAGATAAACCATAATTCATACAAAAAACTACCGGCCGAAATTGACTTACTGACTGAGAGATTAACCCTAGCATCAGAAGCTGTTGCTGTTGCAATTTTCCTGGCACATTGGTTTCCGTCTTTCCCGATGACACCCCGAACTAACAGAATGTTTAATCTATGAAAGTCGAAACTTGACTGAAGCTTATACCTGCCAGTGTTAATTAATTTTGCTTCTGATTTCGGTCTTGGTTCAGGAAGAGTCTCGGAAGAAGGAAATGCTCGTTGAAGAAACTGTAGGATCTCAACGATAGTCTCTTGGTTGGCTACAAAATCCGTCAACAAAATTGTTTTAATTTGATAGAAAAATATGGCAATAAGAAACACCACAAATAAGCTCTTACCAATAAGATCGAGGTTATTGAACTGCACGGAAAGCATTGCCACGTCTTCTTCGTCAGTATTAACCAAAACTAATTCAGCAGTAATAAGTGCCTCCAGATCCGTTACTGGTGTGTGTGAATCATACAAAATTTCTGAAGACTTTACTTTTTGCATGTTCTTGGACTGCAGAGTGGTTACGAGGGCATCGTGTAACTGAGATGGAATGGCCAGTTGGTTTCCCCTTAAATGCGGACCAGGTGAAGAACAACCTGGAGATTGAGGCGACAGTGGTGAAGCCGGTTCGCTATCCCGAAGACTTCCACTTACGCTGTCCATGCTGTTGGATAAAATAATTAATTGGAAAACTGAAATCTTCAAGTTCGTTTAGTAGCATATACCAACGTACCTAACGTGCTTATGAGATGCCAAAAGTAATTCGAAGTCAGGTCCAAAAGTTTGAATAGCATCAGCGAGTAACAGACTTTGAATAACAAAAGATATACTAGTATCCACGGGTCTGACGGTGAAACTTGTTTTAGCTCCAATAATTTGAAGCTCGGCAATACTTCTACCCCTAGATTGAATCTCCACTGTTACATTGTGAATCGTAAACTGAGCGAGAAACAATTTACTGTCACTTCTTTTGTTGTTTGACATGCCCCCCTTCACTGATCCCTCTATTTTACTTCCTTCTCCAATTGACTGATTATGATTAGGTAATGCGGATTCATCATGAAGGGATATCTGAGATCCACTTAGGAACGATAACCTAAGTTTTTCATCGGCTTCTGAAGTTTTGGAAGTGAAAAAGAACGAACTTAAAACTGTCCTCATAGTTAATATCTTCGTTTCATTGAAATGTAAGTTCCATTTCGGTAACGTAGCAACAAGCGTAAGTGCCGGCCACCGCGGATCATCCGTATGTATTAACCTCCTTTCGAGCTGCAAGAGGTGACAGATTTAAAATCAATAAAGGAAACTAGTAAATGGCAAACTAAAATGGGTATAGTTGTACCTGCAAGTCTATAGAGAATTTATCAACTAAGTGTAGCTGCGACACTCCACGCACGACAGCATTCCTCCAGTGCCCATCCTTAGCAGCTTTCCCTTCGACTATCAATATTTGAACGTCCGTAATTTCTAATCGGTACTTCTTGTATAATTTTGCATGTATATCACCAAATGAGCTGTTAAAGTCTTCTCCATCTGGGCTCTTCATGGTAGGTGCTTCGCTTACATCAGAAATAGACTGCCTGGGTGAATTTGCGCACGAAATAGGAGATTGAACTTCAGGAGCTGGAGAAGAACAGGGTGTCAAGAATTCCTCGTTGTCAGAAAAATTACTGTCATCGTATTTAACGTCACTATCGCCGCACAAATGATTGGGGTCGCAAATGAATTGCTTATCACCTTCAACCATGTTCAAATTCATATTTTCTATTTCAATTTCGGACAGATTGGAAAAGCGGAATCGTCCTAAATCGATAACTAAAAATGGTTCAACATTGTGACGAAAAGTCGGGCCAGACGATGGCCCACTTCGATATTGTCCAGATAATGTATCACGTTTGTTTTCTGTTTTTAAACCACCGCGATCCGACGTACTAGAATACATCTTTTTTATATTATCTCTAGATTCGTTAGCTCCATGAACAAATATTTGTGGAGCAGAAATGTCCATAATAATATCCCAACTTGGTGCGCCACCTCCTAGGCTGTTGCCTTCATGCTGATTTATTAGTCTCTCCCAGTAAGTACGAATTTCTTCTTTAGTCCGCTGTTTCATTGCTTCGTACCCGTTATGAGGACTCTCTAATTCATCTGCACAAATATAATGTGTCACTATAGTGCTTACTAATATCATCATGTAGTTAAAAACTTGGACTATGACGTTAAAAAATTACCCTGCTTTGAATCAACAAAGAAAAATTTCCCCAAGTCCTCGCGAAGTTTTGGATAGAACACTAAATCCAATGGTTTGGTTGTTACACTGACTCTATGTGCAGTTTTATGCTGTGGTTTCCGTTCGTATGTTAAACGAAATAAGGGTTCCATAATTTCTTTCGCCATTGTAGGCAAGTTTCCGGTAAATTTACTGGAACTGGAGTGTGGAGAAATAATCAAAGATTTTGTAGAGAAATCTCTTAGATATACTGATGAAAGAGTCATCTGAAACTTATGTGCCCCAGATCTTGGACGTATTTCTGTTCGCAGGTCGACCTTGCTGAACTCAAATTCTGCAAGTTCACAAAAAAATAATATGCATGGTTTCTAAAATACAAGTTACACATATGTGTGCAAAAAATTATGCTGGTTTGTTTTTACAGGATTGTATTTAATATAATACTCAGTAGTACCTAGGAATGGGCCGGATTTCTTCATTATGGTAACGTTCCCCTGCTTTAGGCTAAAGTGGAATCTAGCTAGTAGAGCATCTCGTCCGTACGCTTTCATATCGTCCAAAATTGCTTCATCAAATTCACTTTCACTCTGATGAAGAGACCTGGACTCAGTTAGACTCAGCCTGGATGAACTTTTCTCTCCCCCAAGTTCTTCGCTCAAGCTCTTTTCTGGATTTTCTTCTACTGGACTCATTCCTGCATCGGATGCAGTTCCAGATACCCAACTTGCCCAAGAAGGAAATAACCAACCCAATACCGATTGATTTTGGGCTGTTTCAGAGGTAGAACTCAAACTACTGTCGTTTTTAGTGCCAGTTGGTCCAGTTTGACTTTGTTTTGCTTCTGTACTAGCACTTGAAACATCGTTGAGCTGCACGCGTGCCATTGCTATCTCCCGGAGTATAATGATTTCATCGTAATGCAAGTACGACTCAATACGATCTGGTAATAAAAGCGTAAAGTTTTAAAATCTTTTAGTTTTAATGCACTAACTGTTAAGTGCTAATTTAAAATACCTTTTAGTGTTCTAGCATCAACTGGTAAGAGTTCTCGAAGTAAATGCTGTTCATAGACGTTAACATAAGCAACATTGTCTCTGCTTCGCTCCAAAACTTCCTCCCATGTAGTCAGTTTTTTACGGCGTTTGTAACCACGAATAGTTAATATAGCCCTGACCGAGTACTGCCACCACTCTCGGGCGTTGTCCTTAATGTCAACGAATGGTCTGTAATGTCTTAGTCTACAGTTGCGTTCTAACCTTCTAAAGGCCTTAAAAACTAAAGTTGACTGTCTGTACTGGGCATCAGAAAGCTGCAGCGGCACCTTCTCAAGAGTTAAATGAACATCGAATCTCGCTTTAGAAGACTTTTGCAAAGGATTGGATGAGTTATTTTTGGCAATCCGAGCTTCAGCCGAGACAGGGCATAAGATATAATCATGAGTGACAGTAATTTTACTCATGGCAGCCTACAAAAACAAATAACATAAGTTGTTTACTTAGTCTTCAGCAAACGATTTTTTTATATACTTATAATATTTTAAATAGTTCTCACCTTTAATTCTTGAGGTTTATAATGACTGAACTTTTCCGCTTTCGTATCACAGTAGAAGCCAAGTTTACTTAGCTGCAACGTCTTATAGGAACATTCGAAGGAACAGTCATGTACGGAAGATAAAGGATTCCAACGAGAATCACAACTTTGGGCAGATAAACTTTCCAAAGTGATTCCAAAGGCGATTGTACGATTCCGATTGTCTCCCATTTCTGACTCAAAACGAAAATGTACATTTTTTACATTTAGCTGTAAGTTCTCCACAACTTTTGTTACGATTGAGGCTCCAATTCGCATGGATGAAAAATACAGAGCGGAATAGTAGGAAGAAGAATTGGCTACTAAATCATTATGTGCCTTCCATCGAGCTTCATGTCCGTCCAGTGAATTCATTTTGGATTCATGAGATAAAATTTCTTCCTCCATAGGATCCCACTATAGCACATAAATTTCATCAACATTATATGTATATTATGAATACTCGAAAACCAAATTTTTACAAGCTATTGTTGCTTACACAACTCAAACTAAGTACTCAATCCTTTACCTCAGATAGGTTAAGTGGGCCAGCCACCATATAAATATCCTCAATCGAGATCAAAACAGGTTCATTTCTAAAGTACTTAAGAATATTAAATTCTATGCGGATACGACCAACAACTCCAGATCTGACTTCTACTGGTAGACCCCAGCTCCGGAAAATATTTTTTTTCAACGGTACATTTTCCAGCTCCAATTCCCCTAAAAAAACAATCATCACATGTCAATGTTTCCGTTTTTACAACTTCCTCAAGCATCCTCAATATAAATATTTTTCTCTACTACATATTTAATATTCTCCATAAAAATCCCAATTGACCTAAAAACAATAAGTATACAAACATAAAACCAGCAACAAACAAAACATAAATCTTCCGCTCATTAAGTTCACAAAAAATTACCATCCGAGCCAAAAAAACATTTGAGATCCCAAAAACTCATTCATGTCTAAAAATAATCTGTTTTGTCGTCTGTCAACTCCGCCGAAGAGAAAACAAACGAGACGAGTCGTCATAAATAAAAATATACACATTTACTTATTATACAAGAGAAGAGAATACACAGCACTTAAAAGATATTTCAAGTGAATGATGTAATATATCGTGACTTACCTTGCCTCAGAGCGAAACTTAATTGCTGGGAATTTAGATTCTCCACGTATTTCCCTAAATAAGTATTAATATACCAGGAAATAAATGTTTCCCACATCTTGACTGTCTATAAATGTACACTACTATTGATTATAATTATTTTAATGGATTTTGAAAAACAAATTAAATGTAAAATCTTAATTAATAAATATATATTCCCCCACTAGGAATTTCAAACATTTCCTTGTCAATAACTATTTTAAATGAGACGCCAGATCCTCACGTCCCTCCCAAGTCTGCTCGTGAGGAAGCTAACGGGAGGAAAGACTAATCCCCCGCCCAAGTCTGTCTGTGCTGAATTGTCTGTATAGGAAAAAGCACGTGTTGAAACTGTGCACATGGGAAATGAATGGGAAACCTTTTGTGTTAAAATTGCGTGGAAGGGTAAAGTTCGAAAAACTACGCACGGTGAGTAATTTTTTACGCTTTACATACTCCCGTGTGTGCGTAAAACTCGCTTGCCTCTATGGTTTCATTCATGATTTGTCATAATAGCATTCTCATTATAATCCTTAACCCTTTATTGATTTAACTATAATATGACTCAAATAATTAAACCTATTATAATGGTAAATAATAAGCCTAATATATGTAATTTAGTTTATATATAAGTATGCTGCATAAATATTATACAATAATTATTTCTCAATATTATTAAAATGCCGCAAAGTCTAATTTAAGTAATTTGTATTTTACTTATATTTTTTGGTAAATCCAATTTTTTAGTGATTTGATTATATTTTGTATTACTAAATTACTACTTTACTCTTACATGAGTGTAGATTAGATACTTCATTTGTATGTACCTAGGTATATACGTATGGAAAGAGTATTTGTAGACATGTTAAAAACTTTGTTAGTGGCTGGTTGGTATTAGATAATCGGCTTTTTTGCTACAGTAAGTATAGGATAAACGGGATAAACGTTCATTTTCCTTTGTTTGTTATGACCATATGGCTAATTGTGAGATAATAAGAAATTCGTGAAGAAATGACTGTCTTCCGTGCGTGTGTATAGTTGTTTATGTGTTTAAAGTCTGGTCTGATTCAGTTGAGTGCCTTAAGTAAAGCGTAACGTGCTAAAAATGAGAAAGTTCAAGATACTGTGAAGCTATTATTTTAGTACATGCTATATGCAGTAAACGGTATATCTAATAGGTACTTGTACTATGTATAGTAAATGTAGTAGGTAGTATACAAGTAATCTTACCTATAGTATAGTAAATAAAGGCTCTTTTTTGTAGAGTATAGTATAGATATTATCGCTAAAAGGTGCTTTTATGTAATAGGTATAATAACATGCAAGATAATGTTATTGTAGCTTGTATCTTGTGTACCTTTGATGATTTAAATATGGGGCAGTATGGAACTTTATTAATAGGGACTAGTTTATTATTTTTTCTAATAATCACATATTATTGCTTGTATAATTACTTGTAAAATAAGCATGGTAAAAATTGGCCCACAGCACATGGCTAATTGCTTTTGATGCCTTACCAAATATCAAAATCAGGATAATATAAGTGTATTATATGCTGAAATATAAATTATACATTATACTTGGTATACTGGTAACTATACAGAAGGTAAAAGTAGATTCATCTCGTTTTCGTTTTTGGAGAATTGGGTGTTGGTTCTTACTATACTTATAAGTACACTTATATTTTAAGATTTTTCTGACTTACTTTCAAGTATCTATATATTTCATGTGCATGCTACCATGCTATACAATTATTGCATATATACATTCTATAATAACAAGATTTAGGTTAGAATGAGCATAAGCACTCAATGCTTACAATCCATAAATAAGAGATGTTAAAGTTAGAAATGATTTTAGTTCATTTCTATGCATATAGTGTAAAGTAAAATTCCTCAAGTAAACCTGGCCAGGATTTTTATGGAAAAATGCATGTTGTAAATGAGATATATTATAAATAGGTATGTAACATGTATTTAGCAATGTACGCACCTCTGGGTTTTTAAAAGACGAAAGTGTTTCCTCAGATCAAAGAACCATTTAGGTGATTTAGGTCTATGCAAGCTATGTATAGACTTTTGTTTAAAAGCCAGCTTATACATATACATACGTATGTGCTACTCGTTCATCAAATGTTCACGTTACAGATACTCTCTCAATCATATCACAGCCAAGTTTAAATACGAAATTTGTTGGTGCTTCTATACTTACAATTAGCTACCTGGTATATATGATTGGTTAGATTAATGCTGCAAAAATATTTTACATAATGCTGCCAGCATGGATTAAATATCTGTGATTTATGCAAAAAGAGGTAGGTTTAATATTATGCAATACTGTCTTTCAAACACAATTAACACATATGTAGATAGTTTTTTTTTATTACGCATAGGTACGTTTAATCAAATAAGTACCTATAAAAGCTATCTTCACATAAAAATGAGTGTTCCCAAAAGAAGGTGGATATTGTAAAAGTACTTGTTACATTATACAAGGAAGATCAGTGTCGTGAGTAAGTATATGGAGTGGAGGCTATTAGATGAAAGATGTAAGACGTCCATCATTGTGAGGATCAGGTGTGTTCAACCCAGATGCTGCCTCTGTTACAGAAGAAGTTAGCTGAGTAGCTGCTTGTTCGTCCTGCAAAGTAAATACACGTACATTGTACATAAATATGTAAAAAAATATTATATTGTAAGTATATCTATACCTTAAACATTATAAGTTTAGTTACTTTCTTTGTATGGCTCTAACACTGAAACGGTAAATTATTATTATTGAATACGTTCACAAACCATTCCAACGATTCCACCTTGCCCCATCCTCATATGCGGGTGAAGATGTTGGATCTTTTGCATGGGAACCGTTCTCTTCCAGTAGGGACTATAGCCATAGTGTGGGCCACCAAATCCTCCACCATACCCTCCATAACCATAATATGGATCTCCAAACATTCCAGGGCTGAATAAAAGGGAGAGGATAAAAATCAGAACACCAATAAAGAGCACAACGGATACCCAGTATCCAATGTCGTATCCTGGGTAGAAATCCCTTGCTTTTGTCAATTCTGATGTTGCAGACAGAGCCTGTAAAGGAATAACAAAGTTTTCAATTAAATGTTAATTTATAATTAATTTTGGTAATATCAATTACAAATTTTATATTAACATCATAAATTTATTCTTTTTTTAATCACGACTTCTGAAATAGTTACCTTATCAGCTGCTGCTGTGGCATGATCGAGTAGACTTGACATATTTAGTGATTTAAAAAAAATCCTCCTTGCTATATCTCTGAACCTTTGGAAACGTTCTTTCAACAAGCTGGTCAAGCACAAACTGCCGGAAATTATGAACTCAGCCTATACCTTTAATGTCCAGGTCCACTGGAACCAGTTTTTTCTGTGTCGTGTAATGTATTTTCGTCACTATATATATACACAAAGGCAAATCCCTTGAAAAGTGCGTATGTATCTCATAATGGATCTGCTAATATAGATGCAATGTGTATGTATATACGCAAGTGATAAATATCAGGATTAGCCTTCTTCGAACCAACATCTTAAAATTCCCAGCTGTCCGTGACCTTCCTCGCTCTCCCGTCCCTTTCCTCGTATTTAAAAAATTTTCAGTCGCCAGTGAATGTCCTTTTCCAAGGAAAATCCACGCAGCCAAACATGTTTCTTTCTCGTATTGTTATGGCCCATAAATATGTAAGACCACAGGTAAATACTGATGCTTCCTTCCTAGTTGCAGGTAGCTCAAAATAAAGATGGAAGGGATGATGTTTGTAAGATTGTAGATGTTAGATGTATTGAAAAAATAAATGTGAAGGAATACATTGTTATTTATGAATATTAAACAAATAGTAGAGCTATTTCCACAGATCGGAGTATTTTTTTCAGCTGGTTTTATTTATAATGGGAATTATTTCGATTATTAACTTGCATAATGCACTGTAATAAATTATTTCCTTAAAATGAAAATTAAAAAATAAGCATGTTTTTGCTTAGCTATATAGTCACAGTGCAATTTCACTCCAATAACAAATTCCTTTTGAACAATAGCAAATTTTATGATTAAATGATTCACTATACATATTTTTATACATTACTGAAAAACTGGTGTATTTGATTTATTTCACATCATAGTTCAACATACATACATCGAAATAATGTTAAAATCTAAGTAAAACACTTCATGGTAAAAGCGAATAATCGTCGTGCGTACTTTCTCTTATCCGTTATGTATACATTAATACATCTTGAATGAAAAACTGTGAAGTATCAAGTTTGAGTCGAAGTGTATGTCACTCGGATTTTACCAGGATTTTCATAAGTATTGTACGCATGAAGCTGAAAATAATAAATTGTGGTTAATCTTAGAAATAAATAATAACCACAGAGTCCAAATTGTAATCCTTGTGGTCATTTGCAGGTCGGAAGTCCAGAGTTTATTGGTTGGAGCCATCAATCGCCTTGGTTACGGTAGCAGTCAAATGAGTGCTGGCGTTTTCATCCTGCAATTTTATTAAGCGTAATATATGTATATTTGTACGTGATGCTAAAATCCAATTTAAACACATGAACACAATTTAAGTTGCAATAAATTGCAACACTGAATTTCCATGAGGTTGTCAAAGACTCCAAATTGACACAAGAAATTAAACAAATTAAAAATCGACTTTACCATTCCAGGCAGTACACCAGCCATTCTCATTTGCGGATTATGATGTTGGTGAACTTGCATGGGAAGATTTTTTCCAAATGGTCGACGACGGTAGTTGTTGCCGAAGATAGCCGGAGCAATATACATGTCAATGAGGACAAAGATGAGGTACAAGACGAAGATCCATCCAACCAAGTAAATCAGGTATGGAACGTCCAAAGCGAAATCCCGTCCTTTTGAGACTTCTGACGCCAATGAAATGGCCTGCAATAAAAAATGATGTCCAAACTCAAATTATATTAGGTATTTAAATAAAAAGTTCATCTTATTGAGTTTATGTAACATTTCTATCAATAGTATTACAATAAAATAATATATTAAAAAACTTACCCTGCCCGCTGCTTCCGAGAGGCTGAACATTGTTGCACCTTGAACTTGGTTGGGAGACTTGAAGGGCAAGAACTCTTAACTGTGGTTCCACAAAATGATCTTAAGAGAAGTGATCGTATACTGAGTTGTACCCAGGAAGTGTGCCAAGATTCTGAACAACTCCAGTAAAATCTATTTTTCGTAGGACAACAAATCTCTATAAACAACCTTTTTCTACAGGTACTTTTCAAGGTCATACCAATTGAAGTTTTGAAGGGTCCGTGCCTTCCTCATGTATAGGAGGTTGAACCAGGTATAATAGTATAGATGCATATATGCAAAATTCCTTTTTAGACAACATTAAGAAGTTTAAAACCCCAGGCGTACTTAGACCTTAACCTTCCATAACAAAAAGGTTCACCTGTGAGTGCAGATCAAATGTTCTTACTCACGGAAGACTTTTGTTGCTCTGTTTTCAATGCTCCACAACATTTGGTCGTGACATGAAACATGGCCTAAGCTAACAATAATACTTTTCCTTATTTATTTATTTTTTCTTAAGATCATGCTATGTATATGAATTCCATTTATGCTGATATTCTCAACGAAATGTCAAGTTCAATGTATCGCTATGCCCCACAACTCATTAAGATGAGTTAACTCAGTTGATTGTAATTTGTAATTTAAAAAAAGTTACTTGTAAGTTACTTTTACTAACTGAAAATAATTATGACATTACAGTGTTCACACATACATACTTGTTTTCTCTTGCCAAACACAGCTTTGACAATTTGTTGCAGTCAATTGTGTGGATGCATTCTCTCCTGTAATATAAACCGCACAGAGAGATTGACGTTATTATTAGAACTATGATTTTTGCTTTAGGCAATTATTACTAATACATTTCCGCGATAATAAATTTATTCACTTCTTATTCATTCTTATTTTTAAATTTCACGATTAATTAACATGACCCGTAATGAAATTATTGTATGTATATGGGTTATAATTAAAACAATATGTAGTTGTATTGTATGTAATTAAATATCAGATGAATATAAATATAGTGTATTTACACCCTATTCACGAACAAATCAAACATGATAAACTATTATACTTTTTTTTATTATAAGTTTTCGTAACAAATGAGAGCTGATTTAAGGTGAAACGTCATACTGTGGAGGAGAAAGTTTTATGATGTGATCCATAAATTGACAATTTTTAAACTCCGTATATTATACCTTTAATTACTTTTTATTCAAGCTTATTAAGTAGATTTGCTTTTTAATATTCATTACTTTGAAGAAGCAATAAGTAGTGCAAATTTCTTGGTAAATAACTTCACTAAGGAAAACCTTAGAGCTTATTATGAACGTTTCGGGCAACTTATCTTCCTCGGTTCCAGAAGTATCTGTAGAATTGAAGCAAGAGTCCTTATAGATGGAGCCTCCTGATACTTCATACCATCGGTTGCGTTAGTCACATTTGCTGTAAGGTTCACAACATCATTTTCATCCTGGAATAAATACAGATAGACATCTGGTAATATGAGCGTGCCGATCAAATGTTGCATCTGGGTATAATTATACTAAAAAATAGAGAATAAATATCATTTACCATTCTAGCAGTATTTGTCCCCATTCGTGATGGTATCCGAGACATTGGATCTTCCAGCATTAAAATCCTCTGGGATTTTGCACGAAAATAAGCCTTGATCCATATAGCTATAGTTAAAACAATCCCACAAGCAAACATCGTTAGACTAGCTGTAAGAAGCATCGGACTGATGGTAGCTAAATCAACGTTTATCTGAAATGTATGTAAATAATTCAGGATTAGTCCAATTATTACAAAATTACCATGCAAAACAAACTGTAGTGTATACAAATTATTTTCAATTTTACGTACTCTTCCGACCGATTCGGAAATTGGAAGTTCTGAATCGTTTTCACACATTGTCACGGAACGAAGCACACCCACACTGTCAATATTGATTGTAATTCTATTACAGCAGTTCGGTGATTACATGAAGTTTGAAGATTACCTTTTAAAGCACCTCAATGATCCAAAGGTTCTTTCCTTGAAAGAAACAATCTGAAACGCATATTACAAGATCTATCGGTCTGCAGACCATATTTCTACGTTGCCAAGTCCCTCTGAAGTTCATTGTCATAACCTTTGTGTACAATGTACATACATACTATATACCTCTGATTATGTACAGTCTATTGCTTATTAAAAAACATTTGGGTATATACTCTGATATACCCGAAGGCTTTACAGAGTCGTAGTCGTAGGTCGTTTTTAGCTCCTTATTTGATGTTCCTCTTGTACTTGAGAGGCATTCAACCCGCCATAACATTACTGGGGACCATTCCCTTACCATTGAACAGCACACCGAATTGCCATCATCAGTGACTTAAACCACGTAGCCGGAAAGCCTACCTTTTTGCCCACAAATTAGCTCCGCACCGTTACAATACAGATAGTGTAAGTACCCGGGATGGAGATGCAGTGTCCCCGTGGGAATGTTTTTAGGAAGATACTCCAGATGTACTTATAAATTACATAAGGACTTAGCTATAGGAGGAGCGAGAAGAGCTTGGTACTTTTTTTTAGTATATATGTGCTAGTCGCTAGTGTTCAGGGGATCAGGGCTCCATTGCTTAATAGTAAACGTAGTCTTCCTTTTGAGATGATCGGCAACTTCGGACCTTGTTAATCAGAAAACATATTGGGCCCTTGGTTTCTTAATGGTCAGCAGTTAATAACACTAAAGCATAAAAATGCCTCATGCTGAAGCCTGACCTGTCACAATACTGTTGTGCAGAAAAAGAGAGAGGGCTTGCTTTTTGGATGCAACTTGTTTCAACAAAATACTGCCGAAATGAAAGTTTAGTCCTGCAAATATGGAAACACGAGGGCATGTACAGATATCATGCCTTTGACTTCTTTGGAAGATTAATAATACCCATGGAATTTAGTAAACTATAGAAGCTATCAAAATCATGTGGGCATAAATCCAGGTTGAGCTTTTAGAAAGATTAATAATTGGGAATTTTATATTTTCAGTTGTTCCGTTGTAAATTGTAACCGACTTATTAGGGCAAAACGAAATCCTGTGAAAGAGAAATTAGTTACGCGTAATAATTTGTTAATAATAACAATAATGGCTATTATTAATCATTTATAATAATTAATTAAAATACTCCAGTATATAATTAATTAAATGGCCCATTATAATAAATAATTAAAATACTCCATTATAATTAATTAAAATAACCCATTATAATGATTAATTAAAATAACCCATTATAATAATTATTATTATAAAATTCTGAAATAAAAAATTCTTCGCAACATGTCTGAATGCTCAACCATACCTCAACTACCTTCTGGAGAGAAGAAAACATTTTTCAGTCTCGCCCTCTGGTGTCGATGCTCTTCAACCCTTCAACAACTTATTCCATCCGCTGAAGTATTCAAGCAAATTTCCTATACAGAAGTAATCCTTGCTTCCCGCGAATATTTGAAAGAAGAAAGGCTTGTATGCATTTCTATGCAAATGCATTCGGCATAACACGCAACGACTTTGAAGGAATAGGAATCGACAACTTATCGTTTTGATACTTTCGATATTCGATATGGTCTGCTTATGGTTTAGAAAAGTTGTCGGCGCGTGTTAGACAGGTGTTTTAATTATAAAATCATCTTTAACGTGGGATTTTTTAGAGTTTAGAGTTGTTAATGTCTACACTTTTGCAGTAATGTACTTAGTATAATTAATTAATTAACCCCCGAGTGCATTACAATTGGGCAAGGAGTATTAAACAAATCTTTAGATACAATAAAATTTTTCTCGGATGACTTTGATCTCTGGAAATAGCCGAATAAACGGTAGGATTGTTTAAATAAGTTGCATTCCCCAAATTTCCACATACCGGATACATACTTTCGAAACTTCCTTTAAGATGTTTAAGTTGGTACCCCAAAAGGGTGGGAAAGGTAAATACAAATTTAGTATAAGTATAAATTTTTTATCATTAAAATAATTATATTGGAACGAGTATTTGTTTAAAAGGAAGATACAAAATTAATATGATAAAAAAAATTTCGAGTGATTGACTCAAGCAAATTGTCAATGGCTGCCGGGCAGGTAGACTGTTAAAACAGATGTTTGATTTTGAATTTGTTGCTTTCATAGAGATCTACACCTTCTTCGTAGGTCAAAAGTACACGGTTGGTCGGAAGACAGGAGATTTGATCTTCTCAACTGACTCGTCTATCAGCCGAAATCATGCCGAAATTGAAGTTGAATTCCCGTTAGCAAATGTGGTAAGGTTTCGGTTTAACCTTTATGAATATTATTACATATGTAATATAAGTATATGTAATGCAGTTTTATTTTTACGCGTATGGTATTTTTTTCTTTATTCTTGGTACATGTACAAAGAATGATACGAGCTTGACACCAACCCTGAAAGTGATGGACTTGGGATCAAAATTTGGAAGTTTTATCAACGTCGGAGGTCGAGAAGGTGTGGAACTGGCTCGATTAAACATGAGGGAGCCAGAAAGCTTGGTCGATGGCGATACAGTTCGGTTCGGCATGCAGTGGAATGAATTTAAGTTAGTATTAAATATGTGTTATGCGTTTTAATATTAATAATGGTGTTTAATTATTTAAATAATTGTCGTGACTTGTTTTTGTACACAGGGTTAAGTACACGCCATTAGTGGCCATGGGATCGACGCTCAGTGACAACGAGAAGAAAGAGGTTAAAGAAATTGTGTGGAAACTAGGTGGTCATTTTCTGAATGACTGGTCCCCTGATGTTGGTTTTGTAGTAATGAGTGTGGTAAAGCTGACGACGAAAGCAGTTTGTGGATTGCTGGCAGGCAGTTACATTGTCACCCCACAGTATTTTAAGGATCTGCTCAATGCCTTGGAAAATGATGAGCCAGAACCAGAACCAAGAAATTATGAACCGCTTATTGGGGAAAGCAATATTAGCCCCGGAGTGAGTCTGCAACCTTCTCCTGCAAGAAAAAAGTTATTCCGAGGGAAAACCTTCGTATTCTTTAACAATAGTCAAGCTAGAAATTTAGCAACGACCGTGACCAGTGGAGGTACAGAAACACTATAGTATCCAAGTATAATTTGTATTTAACTTATATTTACTCCAATTCTGGCGTTGTTTAGGTGGAGAATGGAAACTCTTGAAGAATGCAACTGAGGAACTGGCAGAATCTTCTGCGACAATGTTTTTTGAACCACCGAGAGGCAGTTTCGTTGACACTCAAAACCAGAAGTTAATTGGTAAGAGAAAATTTTGGTAATTTGTTGACTGGAATAATAATTTGTAAACTTGCAAGACCTGGATAAGTAACATTTCACTTTCATATGGCAGATATGTACAAGAAAACTGGGAAAAGATTGGTTACGGAATGTGATTTAAGTCTTGCTGCACTGTACTCATCTATTGCCAAATATTGCAACGCCTATCATAACTTTTCTCAGCAATTAATTGCTCCATCGATGACTTCACAAACGCAAAGTTCTCAAGCAAGAGCCATTCTAGTTCCAGAGACTCAGGAAGCAGATCCACCGTCCGTACGTGAGGGTTCTCGGATGGTTGTAGAGGAATCTCTAAATATGTCTCGTACAAGCACTCGCTCATCATCTCGCCATGCGTCTGAACCCGAGTTCCCCCGGCCAGTTTCAAGAGGCAGTGCCACCAATGCTGCATACACTAAGGAAGAAACCGATGCACCCAGTGCTAAGAGAAGGTGTGATCTTAAACATGATCCATATCCTACCTCATATGTAAATAGTATAGATAGTGCTAGTAATGTAGAAAGTGTACGGCATGGTGGTGTTCATACTGAAGATAGTACAAGCAGAATGCAGGAGCCAGTAGTTGTTAATCCTATTGAGCGCAGAATGCAGGAGCCAGTAGTTGTTAATCCTATTGAGCGCAGAATGCAGGAGCCAGTAGTTGTTAATTCTATTGAGCGCAGAATGCAGGAGCCAGTAGTTGTTAATCCTATTGAGCATAAAGTAAGACAGGAAGAGAAACCTCGTGTTTATCACGATTGTGAATGGTTGGATTATCAGGAACAGGCAAAGTTAGGCAATGTCAATGAATCTAGAGATGTTAAACTGAAACCTGAGACTGGCACTTCCAGGGGACCAAGTGAGTACGCAGTAGTTGTAGAGCCGTCTGTAAAACTTGAATGCCCTCCTCCTGTCGAACGAAAAATTCTGACTGTGGTGACTGATTATATTCCCCCTGACGTTCAAGATACCAAGTACAAAACTGAGCCCCAATAAATATTTTGACTACATGAAGGTGCAATCTTTTGTTTATGACATGTTTTCTGATTTAGTCGCGACTCCGTTCAACATAATTGTGTAAGAATTATGAGTCGAAATAATTTTGGATTCCAATGAATTTTTTCATGATTTCTATGATACTCAATTCATCAAGACAGTTTTCTGAATACTTCTCCCTGCAATAGATTATATTTGTAGTTGTAATATATAATCTTTTCTAGTTTTGAACATGTAAATTAGTGATTATTTAAGGAGATGACTAATAAACTATTACGTCTGGATTGTATTTTGTACAGGCTCCGTATGATTATCCATGTTTCTTTGCATACATAGTTCTTTATAATGGGTGGCACAAAACTTCTGTTTTTATTTTTTGACAATGCTGAACACACATATAATATCATCACATTTCACCGTGTCTAGTACCACAGTTTGTAATTCAGATGTTATAATTATTATTGACAGACTAGAATCCCAGCAATCGGCTTCTTTGATTTCTGGCCCAAGTCCTAAAAGGCAGAAGCCGACTGCAGCGAAAAATATTAGCAGCCAATCAAGAACTACCCGTTCTAAGGGTAAAACATTAAGTGCTATATTTGGAATGAGTGATGATGAGGATGACGACGATTTGGATGTCATACCTCCAACTCGTGAGGATTCTCAATCACAGTCTCAATTGCGGCCACGAAATGAGAGTAATGTTCCGGCTGCTGATTTTGATTTCGTCGGTATAAGAGCCAAGCATTTGAAATCACCTACCAAATCGCCTAATAAGACAAAACCATCGACAAGCAAGTCATCTGCTAAAAACAATACGGCAGTGGATGATTCTAGTGCGACTGCTTGCAGCGGGACTGCATATGTTGATTTTGTTCCGGGAACACCTGAGATGTCTGATGACGATGATACCACCTTTGCCGGACTTGTAGAGGCGAAAGAAGCTAGAAGTGAGACTTCGCAGAAAAATACCAAAGTTACTTTTGTAGATCTAGAGGATGAAGATCCCGTTGACACTTCCGTTTTACCTACTGTGAAACTATCTACCCTCTCCACTTGTCAGCTTCCTACTTTGGCTATTGATAAAGGTTCACCTGCAAAAAAGCGTAAGGACCAAACTTCTGCTAAAAATAAAAAGGTTGATGTTAAGTGGGAACAAGATAGCCCCGTCGATGATTCGAAAAAGAAGAAGAAGGGTGATTTAACGTCTTGGTTGGTTTCTTCTTCAAAAAGAAAAGTCGGAATTGAAGATAATCACAATGTCTTCAACGATAGCGTAAAGAAAAGAAGAGTTAACATAGACGATGATGATGATGAAGATATCAAACCAGAGGTATATTTTTTTCCAAGTTTGTATTTCGATTTCGTGTAATATGTTTAAATAAGATTAAATAAAATATATTCCAAAATGTTTTAAAGGTAAAAATCGAAACCGAAGAAACTACTGACCAAATATCTTCAATTATCTCACCGGCGCCATTTGAAGTTGTTTCTCTTATCAAAAACCTTCCTACAGTTTGTGAACCAACGACGAAGAATCAAACGAATGGCAATGTTCCAAATTTTAAAACGTTCAGAAAAATTTTGCCCCTTCAGGCAAATAATTTCCCACAAAAGACTGCAAGCAAAAGTATTACAAAACCGCAAACGTCCATTTCAAAGATGAAGTTGGTTCCTGTTAATACGAGTTACATTGACAAAGCCAACGACACGTTAACACAGCAAGAAAATTCAGAGGTGGTTCCGTCACAGACAGCTACCAACGTTGTAAATGGTGTTGCTTCAGTACCACCCAGCATTGCAAATGGCAGCAGTACCCGACAAGCCAGCATGGCAAGTGACGACAAAGAACGACCAACAACATCTAGGGCCGGTCGTAGAACAAGAAATAATACTCCTGTCTCTATGGTTGTTGATTTGGATCCGGATGACTTTGGACCTTCCAGTGTGAAATTTCAACCGAAATTAAGTCCTCCAGAAGACCCATCGGAGGGCATGTTCGACTTTTAGCTTTTATATCTTACAGCTGTTTGACTACTTCAGTCCCACTAGATGTGTTATTCTTCAATGTGCCTTTTTATTCTTTACCCCTTGACAAATACTTTAAAAGGCCGCTATTTTTATTTTATTACGATATTAGAATTATCATAATTAGTCTTTCTTGAGCTAATTGTCATATGTTTAGTTTGTAGTTATTAGATAGCTTATATAATCTTATGACTATGAGCTGACTGCTCATTTGTTTGTATTTTAATTCGATTAAATGGTATTAATATTTCCCCTGGCCACACGTACTTTTAATAATAAACTTGACTTGCCTACCTATTTTATTTGGCAACATCATCATGCGATGCTCGCATTTTAAATATTTATGTGAATTTACACTTACAGTCAATTTGAACATTATGGCTTACACTTTCAAGGTTGAAAAGTGGGAATAATGAAATTTACGTTTCAGAATTACCAATGAACGTAGTAGGAATGCACAGAGTAACTACTTTCTTTCATTTTGTAAACATGAATAAATTCACACGACAAGGATTCGTGTAAATGATTGAAATTCTGAAAATGGTTAGATAAAAATGTGTACAAACTCTAAAGAATTCATCGGAGGATACTCAAGCATATTGACATAACTGGTAGCATTTCCCCGGTCTTGTGTTTATGCTAAATTAATCTTACAATGTTTTTAAAAGAGGCATTAAAAATGAGAGTATACGAGCGTATGTAACAACAAAAACTTTTATTGGACAACTTGCACATCCAAAATAGCGTGAACATTTTATTATCTGGAATAGAACAATGTACTAAACTACGTGAAATACATTATTTTTGCCTCATGCCTTACTCCTAAAAACCAATAAATTATTTACTATTATTAGTGCATAACCATAGGTATAGGGAAAAATTAAATCCATTTAAATTAAACACATGCTGTAGACTTCAGATAGTCATCAAGACATTACGAACAAAACCGTACTAGAAACATCAGACTTAAGAATATTCCACAAAAGGGAGCTACCTTCTCCGACTAACATGAGTAACAACCCTGGTAATATTTTAACATTAAACACTGAAAACAATTATTTGACTTCTGAGATGAAGAAATGGATTAGACAAATACAATTTGGAAAAGCATAATAAATTGTAAAATATAGAAAATTTTATGAGCTGTGTTTATTTTTCCACTGTGCTTATTGTCAAACATAAGAGCTTTTGTGCTTCCATAAAATCATATTAAAATTCATAATAAAATACTTTGAGGTGAAAGCTAATGCTAATATGAAAAATTATTAGATAAAAATTAGATGATAGGTACAAATTTCAACACCCCATTTATAACTACACTTACTACATTATTGGTTGATATGTATGTAAAGGCCCTTAATTTTCTTTGCTCGATTTTCACATTATTGTGTACACAACGTTTTGCAAATCTCCGAATGTTTCAAAAAATAATTTATTACTCTACGTAAAATAATGCGTGCGACTAACTTCAGTAATGATTGCCAACATTTATCGTTTCAAGGTACTGTATTACTAGACCATACTGGAAAGTTAAGGTTGTATGACGCTTAACTCTTACCTAATTTGGTTTATAAAAATCTCCGTTCAATATGTTACCAGCCCAATTCAAAACATTAATAAATTCAGTTTTGGAACTGCAATCTACGAAAAAATCTCCAAAGTCATCACAAGAAACATTAACATTCATCTTTGATGACTTCATCGGAATCTGTGAAGTGAAGTTAACGGTTGGGGAGGAAGTTTCTTCTGTTGATGAAAGAGCTTGGGAACTGGCGAAGCCACGTACAAACTCTATTACTCGTTCTTCCGCAACCGAATAATCATCCTGTAAATACAAGACCAAATTACATTTATACTTAAATTAACCAGTGAATTACATGCATAAATAAGAAGTTAAGTTAGAAATACTGTAGAAAAAAGTAAATGTAATATCATTAAAGACAACAGATAGAAACATATGGACGAGTAGCGCGCCAACTGTCATCTTACAAAGTCGTGTCAATTTAAGCTCCCAAAATTCTTCAATTTTTGGTGGTTTTTTGTGTTTAGTTGTGAATAAAATTTGTAGAAATGGAAGCCCGGACTCCGATGGAAGCGGACAATGTTCAGGTCAGGAATTAATTTTCCATTTCAGTGGTTTTATTCGCAATTTTAGGAATCTTATTCCATGGCCATGATGGCCAGTGCATTTGTGTTATTATGTACATATATGCATATCTCGCTTTTCCAAAGGAAGTACGTTAAAATTTTTCTCCAAATAGTTCTCAGGAAATGTAATAGATGGCAATTACAGGCTGAGAATAAGTTTGCGGGAGTAGTTAATTTTGACGGCAAATGCTGGCTGATGGTTAAGCGAGAGTCGGTTAACCGACTAGCAACCAAACGGACTACAAATAGCCGACAACCGTTGGGTGTTGGCATATGTTGGCCGATAGTTGCAGAAATTCATACAATATATCCAGTCATGGAAGCGGTAGGCTGTTCTTTGGACGCCAATGCAAAAATGACACTAAGAGGACGTATTTATTGGTACCTCACGGTAACAATAAACCTTATGTCCTCAAACCTTATCAAGAGCAAAGCTGGCAAATTGTTGCAATTGGCCAAACCTGTCTCCCCACAAAAGAGTGGTGTAGCCATTGGTAGGAAGACGGGGGCGGCCTTGGCGACGATTTAGCGCAGCCAGGGCGGAAGGTTAGTGGTCGGGCCTGTTCTCATATCGCTTCTAACATCGGGTCAAGTGGTACAGTGGAGTCTTACACAGACTTCTCCTGTGCCACAGTGACCCAAATTAACCTGCACCATTCATCGTATGCGGCAGCAGCATTATGCGCTCGTCGCGATGATTGTGTGCA
>JAQGAK010000724.1:0-56491 GCA_034696945.1 Lipothrix lubbocki
TTTAATAAAAATATTAATAAAATAAATTACTTTAGTAAAAATATTAATAAAATAAATTACTTTAATAAAAATATTAATAAAATAAATCATTTCGATAAAAATATTAATAAAATAAATTACTTCAGTAAAAATATTAATAAAATAAATTACTTTAATAAAAATATTAATAAAATAAATTACTTTAATAAAAATATTAATAAAATAAATCACTTCGATAAAAATATTAATAAAATAAATCACTTCGATAAAAATATTAGCAAAATTAACATGAAAAACGAAAATCCGCACGAGCAAAATTAATTTTAATTTAATTTGAAAAGCACACAGAAAAAGATGGGATAGTAGATGACACGAGACACGACACGACATTGACGACATGCAGCCAATTTCAAAAGTTCCCGAGAGAAGTTTGAAACTGGAGCCAAGAGTGGTGGTTGGCTGGATAGATGGGGGAAGGATCCAATGGAAGAAGTGCATGGGACTGAGGCCTCAGCATGCGAGGACTTGGCTCATAGGAAAGCATGGAGTGAACATAAAAAGACTGAATAAACCTCGTCACTTTCAACTTGTGGCGCATGTGGCACACTGCAAGACGTCCATATTGGTTCCATTGCTAGGAAGGCAGCCCAACGTGCGTGTTGATCGCCGGATTGTAAGAAGATTTTCGAGATTCTGAATTAAAATGGTGAGTGTTTTTGAATAGAATTTCATATAATTTTAATATCTTGTACTATTTTCGACAACAACTCATCCCCTGGCATTGCTTTTAATCCACAGGGTATCGACATCAATCATAAATGGGACCGTAAAGTCCGCCGGACGGAACCTAGAAGTGAGGATGTTTACCTCCGGCTTCTGGTTAAACTCTACAGATTTTTGGCACGAAGGACTAATGCCAAATTTAATCAGATCATCCTCCGCCGGCTCTTTATGTCCAGGATCAATCGTCCCCCATTATCCATCGCTGGCTTGACGAGGCTCATGAGCAAGCCCGGACGTGAGGGCAAGATTGCTGTTGTTGTAGGAACCGTCACGGACGACGTGAGGCTTACCAAAGCTGTTCCTAAGTTGACCGTAAGTCCTATCTTGAAATAATTTAATGAACATTTGATCTTGATTTTTATCGTTCGAGGATCATTATTATAAATAATTAGTAAAATCGGGACGCAATGGACCATTTATTTAGTACGCCGGTCCGAGCATGCCTTATGGAACACTGGGGATAGTTCTTTTGATTATAATAATTGTGTCGCCATGTAACTATTCTTATGTAGAATTTCGTTGCCGTTGGCAAATCAAGATGCAAATTATGTCGGCAATTATAGTGTGAGGATTGTACTAATCGAATTTGTTCTTTCACAGGTCGCTGCCCTGAGAGTGACCACTCGTGCTCGTGCCCGCATTCTTAAGGCTGGAGGAGAAATTATAACATTCGACCAATTGGCTTTGAGGTCGCCTCTTGGAAAGAAAACTGTTCTTCTTCAAGGTATGATTTTTGTATCTTGAGAGGATATTTTTTCTACCTTCTCCTATTTGGATAAATTAAAGATATACCCGTACCATCGCTTGTCTTAACCAGTATTCATTCCGAACATCTTGACTATAGTTCCCAGTTACCTTCACTGTATTAATTCTAATTATTTTCTCTGTATTAATTAATGTGATATTATTTCTATTTCTCAATACTTTTACCAAAAACCCACAAGAACAACTGAATAAGACCTAATTGTGATATTACAGGAAAGCGTACTAGCCGTGAAGCTAATAAACACTTCGGTTTGGCTCCCGGTGTACCTCACAGCCACACTAAACCTTTGGTCCGTTCCAAGGGACGTAAGTTTGAACGTGCTCGTGGTCGTCGTGCTAGCTGCGGATACAAGAAGTAAATCTTTGTGTCTACATTTTAGCGAATACTGGATGAAGACGCTCGATTTATTCCAACTTTATTGAGCTGTTTCGTAAAAAGATATGCGACAAATTAATTAAAAGGGTTTTGATTAAAGAACTAACTCCATGGAGTACGAAAATTCAATTTTATTTTCTTGCATTATATATTACGCACCCTCAAATCACCCGGGATTTTAGTTACCTCTAAGAAACTTGAGTATTTTTATTAATTAGGACACCACATATTGTATGTATATAGCACTATTACATCCTTATTTCGACTAGGTCCCTAACCTAAATTTTTTCAGTTCAGAGTTGTTTTCTATTTCGCCTGGAATCATTAAATGCCATCATCAGTAATTTATTAATGCAGAGCAATTTTCTTTTGCAAATAACTCCTTAATTTTAGTAATACACATGTAATAATACATGCATGCATCAAACCCAACGTAACATCTACTGGAACAATGTTTGTGAATGCTGTTGTTAATAATTGTAAAGCATAGTAGTCAATAGTAGCACAGATTTACATGTGTAATTTATTATCAGTTTTTATTTTGAAGTCTCAGTTCAATTTAATCTCAGCAAATTTAATTTTCTTATTTTTCTTGATGGTTATTCTATACTACTATATGATTTTTTAAACGGTTTTATTACTAAAGGATTTAAATTATTTTTTAAATGGGTTTATTTTATTTTTTAAGGATTTTAATTATTTCTAATGGCATTATTTTATTTTTAAATGATTTCAATTACTTAAAAAAGAGTTTATTTTATTTTCAATTAATTGTACCATTATTTTTTTAAATGGGTTTATTTTATTTTTTTAAATGGGTTTATTTTAGTTTATTAATGATCTTTATTTTATTATATTTTTAAATGATTTTAATGTAGTTTTTATTAATGATCTTTATCTTATTGAATTTTGTAAATAGTTTTTTATGATTTTAATTTAATTTTTTTTAATGTTCATTTTTTGTAACGATTTTATTGAATTTTAATATTATTTTTTCATAATTTTAATTTATTTAAATTTTTTGCATTTTTCAACTTTACCTTTTTATGATTATAATTTAAATTTTTTTAAAATTATTTTAATTTTTTTTATGAATTAATTTTTTTAAATGATTTTAAAGTTTAAAAAAAAATTTTTTTAATGATTTAATTTTAATACCAACGTCAGTTTGTTTATGATGTCATCCAATATTAGAATTGTGAATGTCATAATGTGAAAAATAATGTGACATGTCATAATGTAAAAAATAATGTGACATGTCATTCAAAATCCCGGATTTTTCTGATTCCGATATTATAAGCACACATGTAGCCAGAGGGAGGTAGCTTATTATGAAATGAAAGTGACTTTTTGCCGGATGGACTGCAAGTAAGTATACTTTATACAAGATTATATGTACAAGGCATGGGGACTCGTCGACTGTGACGTCAGAAGAGTCGGGTTGTTGGACTGGAAGGTTTGGATTTGCCGGGCGTGGAAGTGTTTGGTGGCTGAGTGAATTTCTCCCGCCATCCACAGGTTGTGGTGGGCCGGAAAGGATTGTGGTCGGCATAGAGCATGGGATGAGGGAGGTGGTCCAAGCTCACGTCTTTAAACCAACAAGCGTTGTCAACCCTCGTGGAAGCTTGTGCAGTGAGCAGTGTAGTTTTTTCCCCGTCATCGCTCTCTATGTCTTTTTCAGTCTCTTCTCTATATACTCTTCTTGGCTCTTCGCTGGCGTATTTTTATTTAATCCATTCTCCTCTCTGCTCAAAACACAAACCAGCGGCTCTCTCTCTCTTTTTTTCGCTCTCTCTCTCTCTCTTTCTCAGAGCTCAACTCAACTCACAATCGGCTCTCATATTATAGCTCAGCAGCTCCGAGTTCCTCTGTTCTTTCTGTCTTCTTTTCGAACATCACAAAGTTGAAGAGAAGACTTTCCCTCCTCTCTGTCCGTATTATTAAGCCTCCCTTGGACCCAAAGATTCGTCGGTTGGTTTGGCACCTTTAATAAATCCTCCCTGCCCGAGACAATATTTATTATTACTATTAACTTCCCATAGACAGAAATTACTACAATCCGGACCGCCAACGAATCCGTTTCTTTCTTCCTTTTTTTTTTTTTATTTATTTTTGGGTCTTTGAGAACGGAACCAGCAGAAGGAGGACGGACGACAAGTGTTTCCAGCTAATTATCTACTTTTACATATTATAGGTAATAATAATTGTATAGCGTAAGCAATGTTTCCCTTCCTTAAAGTTGTACACGCATTCTTAATTTTTTAGTTTTACCCTTTCATTCTTATTCATTCTTAAGATTCTTTTGATGAGCGACTCAACTTTTAATGTTTTGTATCATGTTTTTAAAAATATGTATTAATTTTTGTAACATTGATTTTGTAATCATTTTTTGAGATTTTCTATACATTTTAATATTGTACGTGCGTTTTTATTTTGTAGGATTTGATTTTGTATGGATTGATTCTGTATACAATGTACTGTATATATGAGTTTATTTTGTTGGTTTTGATGCCCAATTATCAAAGTGCGCCCTTTATATGTAAGAATCGGACCTTGCCGTGGTGTAAATGTTGGAGATGGTTTAAGTTTGGAATGGTTTTTGTACTTAATAATTTGAGTATTTGTTATTATGTATATTTTTGTAATGTTGAATGTTGGAGATATACAAAGGGTTATATTAGTTATGATTGTTGTTGTTGATATTTAATAGGGATTGTTTCAGTTGTGCGTGTGATATGGTGGAAAAGTATTTTTTATACTTTTGATTTCGGAGGGATGGAGTCACGTCTACTCTACTCTAGACAACTACAACCATTACGCAACTTGTCTGTATACTTGTATAGTTATTTCACCAACAAGTATATTGCTGTGATGCAAATTGCAAGGTTAACTTATAAGTATTAACATCATAAGAGCAGTTGGATGAATCCCCATACAGTCGAAGTAGACGACTGTAATAAAAATGTACTTATTATTAGTGGAGTCATGTTACAGATATTAGACTGCAGATTCCTGCGGTGAACTTGTACTCGCCATTAATGAGTTGAGCAGACGAGCTTTTAGTATACATGTAGTGCAGTAAATTGAGGGGGCAAGGTAGGAAAAATAGGAAGTCAACTTTTTTTCCCGCTCAAAAATGACCATAATGATGTTTCCAGAGAGTGGGTGGTAGGATTGTCAATTGTTGGGATATTGTAATTGAGAATGTATAAAAGGAATTAACCCATTGTGGAGTGGACCGGTTTCCGGCTGATATTTTTAACTTGTGTGCTTTCAGTTTCTAATAGTTGTTGAATCGGTGTTATTTATATCTTGTGTTGTCAATTTTTAAGCTCAAGTTGTGTTATTTATAACTTGTCTGTTTTCACTTTTTAGGGAACGAGACGTTGCAAGTATAGCAAGACGGAGTATTTGATTATACCGAGCCAAAATTCGACGACATTATTAAACGACATTGATCTTTGACGTCGCAGCACTTTCAATACGACGTATCGAAACAATGGCTTTACTTGTTTCTCCATGGTTAGACCTAAGTAGATGACGCTCATTGATTAGCGATAAAATAAGGAATGCTTAAGAAACATATTGCCTTCACAGCCATTGACATTTAATCAAGACGTAGCCTTCTAACTGTCCGAGTGCTGTGAAAATGCCCGCCTCAACGGGTAACTCGGGCTCCAAGAGACGGACGAGTGAAGTGAATGCTGATAACAATTCAAAAGGAACCACTATTGTCAACGGCAAAGTGAAGACCGAAAATTTTCAACATGACAGGGAAAGTTTCTTGGAAGCATTTGAAAGTAAGTTTAAGAAGTTGGAAAGATTTTTTATTGTTATACAACGAGAGGCACGGCTATATGGTCGATCTACAACCTGTATCTTCGTTCTTTAAAATTATAAACTCTTTTTTAATTGTTTAGAGCCGACTCAAATCTACATGTTTCTGAGAAGCAGAATGATAGAATCGGTGAGATATAAGTTCCTGTATTCTGATACCATATATCAAATTTTCAATGAGTATTTGATTGAGTAACTTGTTCATTTTGTCTTCTCTCTGTAGCCGACTTTTCTACAGCGAAATTTATCGTACAGACGAGCGCATACGACCAGAGAACGAAAAGTAAAGTCAAAGTTCCAACTGGATGATATGTTGGAAAAGTTGCAATTAAAGCTGCAAAATGTCGAACAGAAGCCTGAGGCTGTAAACTATATAAATTTCGTGCTTACCGGCATTAAAGATTGTGATAACACATGTAAGGCTGCTATTTAAATTGATTTCCTATATTATATTTATTCGGCTTATCTGTCATAAGGGGAAATAATTTATGGCGTTGACCATTTGTAGGGATGCAAGGAGTATCAGTGAAGATAGATTTCAAAATTGCTAGAGCTTGTCATAAAAAGCGAAAGGACAGTTATAACGGCATGAGTCGGTTGCTGGTTGTACTAGAAGAATCACGAGAATTATTTTTGAAGACAGAGACCATGACGCAGTGTCCCTGTGTCTCGGTCCCTATTCAATTCTTCAACATGACTGAAGGATCTGTGGTATCGGAACTGCATTTATTTGTGAAAGCCACCTTTCCCAAATCAGCTTTTATGAAAAATAATGTCAAGACTGGAGAAGCAATAAATGCAAATGGGGATAAATTGCCTTCAAAGTCACCCAAAACTCCTAGTAGTAAAAACGTTAAACCTCAACCAAAATCTATTGACTGCTCAACTAGATCCAAAGCTGGTAATAATTCAGACGTGAAAAATCAAAACACGCCTGAAAAGCCATCCTTGAATCACAATGATAGTGGTAATTCGCGAACTGCCTCACAGGACATGATTTCTTCCGATTTTCGGGATAAAATACTTCAAAATGATAAGTTGGCCGCTGACAAAGTGACAGGGAAATTAGTGAAGACATCCAAAGCGTCCTTGCATCTTAATAATAACAATTCCACATCAGGAATTAACTCGAAAGTTACCTCCGTAATAGACTCGGAAGATCAAGGCCCGAAAAGAAAAAGACCTCGGGTCTCCACAGATAGAGATGACTATGTTTATGACACTGTGACTGGAAATCAGGATAAAATACACTTGGTTGGACACTTGACCCTGTGCGATAAAGATACTAAAATGAAATTTGAAAACACTGATTACGGTCTCATGCTAAAAGATCATCATTTGGAACGAAAATACAAGAGATTGGGTTCTACGTGGGAAGTACTACCGCCGGTAATACATACTTTATTACTCTATAGCTCTTTATGACAAATTCTCAGATACTACATTTTGTGTTTCGAATTTATTATTTAGTTCTGACTAGTGCATGTTACTTTTTTTCAGAAACACCAGAAGCTCCATGGAATTTTCTCATTAGACTGTGAAGGCGATAAAGGTCCACGAGCAAAGCTGACTATTTCTTTGAGAACTTCTTTTGAAAAATATCTGGCTCTTGTTGAACGACCTATTCAGATACCTAGTAAATGCATGCTTAATGGAACTGCTGGAGGTTAGTTCTTTCGTTCAGATTATTAATCTCAGGAATGTCGTTGGGATTTATTCAGTGTTTTGATTGATTGTAAATTATTAGTGTCAATAATTGGATCAGAGGAAGCGTGGAAATCTGGCGGAAATGTTATGAAGAAAGAAAAATTTCCTATAGTTTATCAGTTCCTTTACAATAACAACACCCGCCAACAGACTGAAGCGAGAGACGATCTCAGATGTCCGTGGTGTTCTCTTAATTGTTGGAATCTGTACTGCCTATTAAAACATTTAAAGCTTTGTCATCCTCGGTTCCATTTCACATATGTGGTACGTGGTACTCAAACTACTTGTGCAATTAATTCAATGGAGTAGACTTGTAATACTTGATTTGATATTATATTTCTTACTTTCAGCCTTTACCAGGAGGTTTAACGCCAAAAGGTGCCCGTATTGATGTTTCCATAAACAAGTCTTTCGATGGGTCGTACTCAGGGTCTGCTTACGATTTGGTTGCTCAGCCTCCCGGTGAAGCATTTGCTAGAAACGGGCCCACGAAAAGAACAAATATTTTCAGCATTTTAGTTTGTCATCCCAAAAGAAACAAGCCAAATATTCAGGAATTTTTAGAGAATGACGAAGAAAAGGAAACTGAACAAAGGAGAACTTACGTTACTGGCCATAACCGGTATTTATATGGACACATGGTTTTATATAGGCTGATGCCAGCCTCAAAAAATTGAGAAACGGGTATTGTTAATATTTTAAAATTAACTGTTATTGATAGGCTGTATCATCATACATCAACATGCCTGCCAATCCATCCCAAAGAAATTGATGTCGACTCAGAGGGAGAATACGATCCCGAATGGTTAAGGATTAAAACTTCCATGATGATCGACGAATTTACGGATGTAAATGAAGGAGAAAAAGAGTTGATGAAAATGTGGAACTTACACGTCTTAAAATACAAGTTAGATTTTAACTATTGTATTGATTTTATATATAAAAGTAAATTGTTCAAATAAAATATTTACTATTTGGTATGTAACTTCCACAGCTACGTTGGAGACTGTCAAATCCCACTCGCCTGCACTAGATTCGTAGAGCTACAAGGAAAAGAGATCATTAAGAAAAATCTCTATCGAAATTTCGTAATTCACTTGACTAGTATGTTTGATTTTGGTTTGTTGGATGCGAAAGGATTTTCGGGTGTGGTGCAACTTCTGCAAGCTCAAATGAAAGAAAATAATTTTTCGACGTCTCTTCGAAGAACATGGAATAAGGATAATAACATTAGCCAAAGCCAGAAGCCCGGTACAAGTAAAGGACTTCAAGATGGGGAATAATAGTAAAAAAAAACCTTGTATTTTATTTTATTCCATGTTCCCATGTGAAGCAGTCATCTGATGGTCGTCGTTTCCATTTTACATCGATTTCTTTGTATGTATAATCCGTAATTATTTTGTTTAGGAACTTTTGGTTATTCTCGTAGGTTCTGTTTTAGTTATTTTTCGCTTCACTTAATATATCGGTGTCGCATTCAAGTTTAAGAAGGAATGCAAGATTTAGTTAGTGATTAATTTTTGTTTATTCATGGTAGCCTTTGTATTTATTTATGTGTATATCATATTTACATAAGGAAACGTGAAGAAATTACAGTGTTTGCTTTTTTATTTGCCAAAACTACATTAGTATGTTTCCATTCCGTGTGTTTTTCTAATACTGGTAAATATTACTTGTTTAAAATTGTTCCTTTTTGTTCAAAACCAGCATCTCAGTGATAATTATTTCGGAAGAAGCTTAAGTATAAATGTTACAAAACTGTTTCCCGAGTCATCGTTTTTCGTGTGTAGCACCTTAATAAATTGTTGTCCCATCCATCCCGTATACAATATATTCATAGACTTAATTCAGTTCAAAAGGATATTGATGTCTAAACTTTTTAAATTATTTTAAATTTTCGTTAAGAGTGAAAGGTTTTTATCGATAATGGTACTACGTCCTGTGTGCGAGAAGACGAAACCTATGAAGGTCAAATTATAAATTGCATTTGTACTCTAACCAGCAGATTGGATCTGACTGTATCACCGTAATTTTGATTATTGAACTCTTCAGTTTTTAATTAGGAACGGAGATGTTGTTTTAATCTCTATGTTAAGAGATAGACGGGTGATTTATCATTATCATTTTAACTTTTAACATTGATTTTAAGCTTTTAACTTATTGCGAAACTTGGAATCTGAAAAGATTTGAAATATCTTTGATTCTTAAATATAAATTAACACCGCACCGCTTGTTGTCACACATGAAACAGTAATTAATAGGAATAAAATAATTTACTCGAGTATATCTTCAATGGAAGTGCTAATCGTAAGCGTTGTTTGTATTGAACAACGAAAATACAAAATATTTTATAATTTTTGGTAGGCATGAATGACTTGTTTCAGTTAAAAATCATATAGTTTGTAAGTTGTCATACTTGGCCTGTAGGAAAATATAATTAATTGAAATTTACATTTTTTATTGTGATTAGGCCGATTTAAGAACATCACTGTTGCAGCTGTACTATATTAATGTTTATATTAGTAAATTTGTATTTTCAAATTCCCAGCACTTGCTTCCAGTGATACTGAAAGCAGACAAAATAATGCACATCATATGAAGTATTCACACATATTCAAACCTGTTGTACTTTTTATACCTTTTTGTATATGCAAATAATATAATCACTGATTCAAATACTTGACGTTTACACTGTGGGGTGGTTACATTACATGTATTAGATCCTTCCATTGCTTCTATTTTAGTAACGGCATCCTTATAGTATTTAATACATAGGTTTCCTTTTTGTGTTAATTAGCATTTATCATCGAACGCGGCTAAACAATATAAAGCCCCAAAGAACCTGGTAATACATATGAACTAATGGTTTAATATGGGTCAAATATTACTGCTTACATCTTTACAATTGCTATAGAGTATATAACTGTACAAGATACACAGACGAGAGTGCCTAAGCAAATTGTCCAAGATTTTACGACTTTGATATAAATATAAAAATAATCATTGAGATGGAAATAAAGAACCTCTGTTTTGTTAAATATAAAGAAGTCTAAAGTGTTTTCGAAATAAGACTAGATGAGAGTAATATTATTGAAGCAATCCTTAAATAAAAATATCTCTATTACGTAAGGAAATATTATTGGGGTAATTGGGATCCAGTCGACATGTATACTGTTCCAATTTGATAGAATATATCAGTAAGTTAAGAGAGAATGTAACGCTTAATTTAATTTTTGATTTTAAGTCCACCACGCTACTTACTTGAAGCGTATAACAAACAATAAATATGTATAATAAAATTAAGGTGGATATTGCTCTACTATAGACTTAAATTCCGCGATTGAAAATGTTTGACTGTCTTATTAGTTATTACTCGGAATATAGTTACATGGTAATAATAATTACTTAAACGGAATATATTTTGGAATAGTCCCCTCATCAATGTATGGACTGGTTTATTGTAGTATGTTTTAGTGTTACTCGGGTAGGTCGCTCCGTTGACTTCATTGTTATAGTCTACTTACGCGTCGATGAATGAAGATGTGGGTTTCTTGCTTTGTAATTTTTAGTTCGGGTCGACTAGTGTGTATAATAATACGTATGGTAGTGACTTGCGTTTATTTGTTGTATGATGAATGCATTTGTACGTCAATTAAAACATTTAAAATGCGACATTTTGTCCTCACCTAACCGATGTTGGTCCACATTATTTTTCTTTAAATGAAGGTGTAAATTCACATATTAAATACTTCTAATATTTCATTAATACTTACCCCAGAATGCACCAACAGATTTATAATACTTTAATCCTGAGGTGTATGTATAACTGTCAACAACGCCCATAGTTATGAATGCTTACTAGTTATGAATCCCGCTTGTAAAAGAGTTTATCTTGGGTTCATCATATTGTAACTATTTTAAGCTTAATTTCTATTCAACTTCCAATTATTAATTGTTCACAAAATTGCCTCAATTTGCCGTTCGTGCTGATGACCCCAGGATTGTACCGATACTGTTCTAATTGAATGGTTAATAATCATTTTAAAATGGGCGTCTATGCTAATGTTAATATTAACATTTTCCAGTACCAATTAGACTTTTATATCCTAAGCTTTTGTAAGTACAGGTACAAGTGTACTAACTTCACATTTAGGGTTGTTCCTGGTCATGGTCAGGAATCTTGAGGATCCGTTTATAACGCTTCCAGTACTTATTTGAAGTGGCTGGAACTTGTCAAAAGGAGTATAGTGTTTCACAGATATGAATAACATATATTCATTTCCAATTCGGATCTATAATATAACACAATGCATACAACGTGCTTGTACACCGCAGTCTGTCGTAAATAATATATGTGAACATATTTTATCTTCTAGTAGGTTTGACTTTACCAGAAATAATGTGGCCAATTAAAATAATTTAATAGAATATTAGAACTACAGTCCTGTGCTCACATGGTGACATTATTTAGGAATGAGTTGTTATTGGGTTAGTGTGTAGAAAACAAACATTTGTCACACCGGCATACCGGCTGTCTCGAATGGGTTATATTAAGTGTTGTGTAAAACGTGCTGACACTGCAGCAACTATGTCCACGTTGCGCTAACTCTTTATATCACATTGTGTAGTAATATGTCAATCGTCAATGTAGTAATATTGCAGAATAATCGTTTCATATCTTTCCTTTACCTTCACATCACATCTCTGTTAGGTATGTACTTTCCACGTTTCCAGCAGAAAATATTTTATTTTTATTACAGATACTTACCTATATTTACTCAACATGCAATGCTATAATTATAATTAGTAGTTAGTACTTACCCCATCATCTCACCGACTCTAGCAAATTGATACTCGCAAGCTTGATAGTCTATAGAGTCTCTAGAGAAGTCTACTAGTAGAACGGAATTTGTACTTTTTACTAAGCAATGTAGAAAATGGTTGTACAGAACAAGCAATAGTTTTAAGCAATATTTAATTGCATTTCCAGCAAATATCTGTATATCAAAATTACATGTAATTTCAATCCATACTTTACACTACGTACGAAATTATACGTAGTTATGTCCCATTTAAAGCATATTTTGGAGTCTTACTCAGCAGTAAAACTGTTGCGAACGTGGATTATCGGAGATAACGTGTTGATTGTACGTATGTATGTAACCTGAAGAAAACCTACAAAATATTTTTCATTTATACTTTAAATGTTTAAATATACATAGACATCTACAGATACTTATAACACGTTGAACAGGAAAATGAATAACTGTTTCCTACTTTTGCGGTTAACATGCACTAAGAAAGCTACTTGTGGTTTACCATAAAGACAATCGTCGTGTTACTAATTACTAGTAATTTTCATCCTTGTAATCGCGCCATGCTATTTTAGCAATTTCTATTTTTATTTAAAGGGTAAATCAGTACAGGTATAAGCATAATATGAGATGCCTAACTGGGTAACGGAGTTATAACAGCACATTAAAATTCATTATATACTATAATCACAAATATTCTGTCAACCTGAGCATTCAACAAACTATGTATATCATTTTACCCTTAACATTTCAAGTGCATATTTCCAATCTAAACACGCTAGGAAAACTTGACCTAATGTAAATAAGATTAAATAAAATCCACGTAAGTGTACGTATATCATAGCGTAACATAGTCAGTTGTTCATTTCAGATTCTGGACGGTGATGAAAGACCTTGTTGAAAAGCTATTCATGACATGGTTGCATGTATTGTATAGTTTTGTAATGTGCATGCTTTTACTTACCTAAATATTTTTAACGTGGTATATAATTTACAGTGGTGACTGGTGACTGTGCTGTGATTTTTTATTTCCCCATTGTCACCGTTTAAAAAGCAGTATTGAGAATAATAAATCCAGTAGACGTCAGGGCGTGTAAACCAAGCTATACTCATTAAGCTACTCAAAAAATTACAGGAAAATAATGCATACTTACTTATAGATACTCATGATTTAGACATTTAATGTTTAAGTAATGGATAAAAGGCCTATAAATGTTATCATATCCTTCAAAAACACCTCCAGCTAAAGTCTACACTGCGCTATCAGCAATAATAATTGACTGGAATATTTGTTTTAAAATATAGCTCATAAAGTAAGGTAAATACACACGTAGCTTGACAATTATTTCTTCATAAGAGCTACGTACGTATAATTACAAATAAACACCTGTAAAACAGGTGGTCGTGTATAATGCATTCATTTCAATGGTTACGTGGAAGAAGGTTTAGGAAATTATTTTATTTTTAGGTAGTCGTATGTAAGTTAGAGTTTTTATCATTCGAAATTAACTTCCCTGCTAATAATTCCAATTTATAGCAAGATTTTTGTACACATACGTCCATTATGAAAGATCTAGTTCAATATTTATTCATTAACTCGATATTCCCAGGAAATTGAATGTTACTATACACAAAATTATTAAACAATGATTTTTGCTTTACTCTTGTAAATAAGTTAAATAATTAATTTCCAGCTTTCTCAATAAGTATCGCATCTCCAGTGTACAACTCATCTAAGTACAGCATCATTAGACATATTTAGATTGTACAATACAAAGAAGTTCCTGGAAATGTATTATACCAAGTGCAGACACTTCTGAGCCGGTATAGTTTTAAAATAAAAATTCAATAACCGGCGTATTAGAAGTTTTAATAGAACAGAAGTCTACATAAGAAATCAATTTTAAATAGATAGTCTAAATATTTAATATATAGATCAATTTAAAAAAATCATATTTTCGAATATAATAGTCTCAGAACGAGAACGTGGAGTAAGAAAGAATGGATTATTAGTCCGCCAACAATATGTCTATAAATGCTTTCCTCATAAAATAATAACCATTGTCCTATTATATGAATGTCTATTTAGTACTTTTAAAGGCTCAGTTTTACACCCGGTGTATAGGCATAAATTGTCCTTTTGTAAAGTATAAAAATGCTCTCCTAACATTTTCTCTTTTTATTGCAATAATTTCTATTTTTTACTCCATCATCACATCATAAGTCCGAAGCTATATTATATGCCTTCAAAAATTGTCGATTCATGATATATACTGGTAAATATATGCTAGAAAAATATTAATGACACATGGACGAAACAGGTCACAGATGAGCTGAACTACGTGCACAAGAAAAGGTTCGCAGTCATATATTATATACATGGGAGGAAAAACACGTATAATAGCATATTGTATAACATAACATAACCATATTTCCACTCTTAAACTTCGTGTTATTCATCCTATGATTTTGCCATTTGAACATAAAAACCCACAGTATATGTATCTTTTATATGTACACATCAAGCAAAAAGTTGCAACTTGCAATCTTCCGCTGTGCTGTGATGAAGGTTCGTTGGATGAAATGGAAAAACTCCTACACAAAAAATATGCCCAAATGTAGCTCCCCACACTGTTAGTATATATGTAAAGTCCTCAAGTCCGCTCTGACTAACAAAAGTAAATGACTCAAGTAAAGTGCAAGTTTTTGACTTCACAGTAAAACACACTTGCATATGTACGTTCTTGTAGTTAAACGCACCTTGTTTCATACTTTCTTCCGAAAGATGCATATATACCTTTACTTCATGGAAGAGCAAACGTCGTGTAAAATAACTCATCCTACCTTAATATCCTATAAGAACAATTATACGTGCATTTCATGCTGAAGAAATAAATGTATATGTGTATACTTTACACGTCCTTTTCGTAAAACTGAACCAATGACCTTTCGGACGAAAGTTACGATCTACGAATCTATCTATACCATACGTACAGCACAAAAATCATGCTGATATGTTTAAAAAGGCACCTTGCACATCCCTCTATGCCATCCAAATGTTTCCAAGATGATACGATAATATAATAACTGTTCAAACTTTTGAGATGCCATTAAAAATCACCATCATCCCATAGGAGAAGTGATTGAAGCATTGCTAAACTATTTATTACTATTTATATACCTTTTTTTTCATTATTTCTGTACCATTTCTCACTATTTATATACCATTTCTGTATATTTTCGTAAAAATTTGTCCCTATTTCCATACTATTTTCTGAATTTTTATACTAATTCTATACCCTTATTTCCATATCACTAGGCTTTGATTTACAACAAAAATAGCTTCCTTTCCTAATCGCAATTTGCAATACCTGTAGTCCTTGTAAGCATAGTAGTAAACCCAATTAGTCCAAATGGCTTTAAAATACTATTACCTCTATCTATACTACACCCATACGTATGTGTATGACTGTGTATGCCCATACATATACTATACCTGTATTGCACAACGTTAACTTACTAATTTGTATCCAACTGCAACAATCTCAACAATGACTTTGGACGTTCCAGCTGGAGTTCCAGGAATAGACCTCAAGGTTAATGAGTATGCACATTGATCAAGAGGCCTTAACTAATCGTAATCATGATATACAGGGATAAGTAAGGCCGGTAGGAGGGTAGGATAAATTTAAATGAGTTTTTTCCGATTTCCAGAGGGGGATGCAAGCATATAAGCAAGCATTAGCAAGGCAAGCAAAGGCAAAGTAAAAGATGCAAAAGATGCAATATTTTTTAAGATGCTCTGTCATTGCTCATCATCATCATGTTATCCTGGTTTGCTATTAAAGGTTGCTTATATTGGTTTGAAGAGCTTCAATATAATTATGTGAACTAAACGAGTCCTTATAAGCAACAAGAAGATATACAAGAAGAAGTTGAAGAAGTATAGAAGTATCTGTGTGTGTTGTAGAGATGATGCTAGAATCCTAGAATGGAAGAAGTATAATATAGTATGGTGTACTAACGTAATAAACGGAAAGTAATAACAAGTAATCGCTATGTGCTATCCTACAATGCATTAACCTTCTGCCTTTAAAGAGTATTATGAGGTAAAAAAGCTGCGGACTTGACTAAATTCGGAGCTCCACCTGAAAAGTTGGAGTTGCTCCAATGAGAGGAGTCCACGCCGTACCACAGGCGTGTGAGCCACGTTGGCAATAAAGATTTTACTCCTTGCTTTAGGTCTAGTCTTAACAGTTGAGAGCGGAGGACAGTCGATCAACAACCTGGAGAGTGCGGAGACGACGAGCCGGAGTCAAGAATTCATCAAGCTGTCACAGTCGTTTTTCAACAGTTACACCAAATACAACTCGTGTTAAAGTATTAAAGTTACATTGGTGATAATATTATTAAACGCGTATTTAGTCTTCACAAATTTTTATAAATTATAAATTAGTAATCATGAAATCTATGTTCTACTTGATTGGCCTCCTGGCATTAAATATTAATATTTGCCTGTGTGATGACATCAAGACTGACGAAGGAGTTCTTGTACTTACCAAATCCACCTATGAACAGGCACTTGCCGACAATGAATTCGTCCTTGTTGAATTTTGTAAGTTTCACGCTTTTCTTAATACTACTTTTTTCACATGTATTTTATTCTATTCGGTCGCGTCTCTTCTTCTGGTTTCTCGTGTTGGTTTGGTTTTTGGTATTCGTTTGATTTATAACATTCGTTTGGTTTAACATTCATTTGGTTGATGCTGTGGATGGTTTTCCACACACTTGGTTGGCGAAGATGGTGCGATGGTTTAACATGGATTTGTTTGTATGTATTTGTATATAGATGCCCCTTGGTGCGGACACTGCAAAGCTTTAGCTCCTGAGTTCGTTAAAGCCGCTAAGGCTTTGGAGGAAAAGGGATCCGCTATTAAGTTAGCAAAGGTCGACGCTACCGAAGAGAATGAATTAGCCGAGGAGAATCAAATCCGAGGATACCCAACATTGAAATTTTACCGAAGTGGCAAACCTATTGACTACAGCGGTATGTTAACATATTTCAGTGTTTGTCATGCTATATAGTTTGTTAGCATATTTCACAGATTATCATAGCATTTTGGTAGGTTCTTTCAAGTTTATCATGATATTTTGGTAGGTTCTTTCAAGTTTATCGCCATTTTGGTAGGTTCTTTCACGTTTATCATGATTTTGGTAGTTTTTTAAAGTTTTATCAAGATTTAGTTTTTGCATAATTTATAGTTAATAGAGATAGTTTGGTAGTATAGTTTAATAACTTATTTCATAGTTTATCAGGATTTGTTGTGCCGCTATCTACTTATGCGATATGCAAATATATGAATGCATTTTAATTCAAATTTAGGCGGACGCACTGCTGACGAAATTGTGAACTGGCTTCTTAAGAAGACTGGACCAGCAGCTAAGACTTTGGAATCCGCTGATGACGTTAAGAAATTCCACGAAGATGCCGAAGTTGCCGTGGTTGGATTCTTCCAGGACACTACCTCAGACGCAGCCAAGGAATTCTTGAAGGCAGCTGCTGCTATTGATGATTATCCATTCGCTATTGTCTCCAGTGCTGATGTTGCTAAGGCTAACGATGTCAGCGGCGATGCTGTTGTATTGTTCAAGAAGGTAACTAATTTTAGAGTCTCGGGTGGTTTTGACCACGTGCTTCTAGTGCTTAGGTTGACATTTAGGTATGGAATTCTATTTAACATTTAATTACATTTACTTTAGTTCGATGAAGGACGTAATGAACAAACCGCTGATTTAACCGAAGCCGACATCACCAAGTTCGTCAAGTCCAACGCTCTTCCTCTTATTGTTGACTTTAACCACGAGACTGCCCAAAAAGTTTTCGGTGGAGAAATCAGAAGCCATGTCCTCCTTTTCTTGTCCAAGGAAGCCGGACACTACGACAAATACTTGCCCGTTCAGAAGACCCTTGCAGGAAACTACAAGGAGAAGGTAAGAGAAACTTCCATGTTAAATCATTAACTTGCATGACAGCTGTGTGAAGTGTGAAGCCAATACTGTTTGAGTGTGGGATGTCAGAACCATGAGTTTCACATATTAGGTCTATTGGCAAAGTAAATCTGCATAATAATCCTTCTGTTTCTGCTAATGATAGTGATACAGAGTGGAAACGTGCAGAACAGTTATGACATGTAGATGTCAATATATGCATGGCCTTGCGTAACAAAAACGTGATGCTTACATTATATTTGTTTTTTCTCAGGTTTTGTTTGTCAGCATTAACACCGACGATGAAGATCATGGCCGTATCTTGGAATTCTTCGGCATGAAGAAGGAAGAAGTTCCAGCTGCACGTTTGATCCGTTTAGCCGATGAGATGGCCAAGTACAAGCCTACCACTGAGGTTCTCGAGGGTGATGGTTCCGCCATGAAAGCTTGGGTTGAGGATTTCATTGCTGGCAATTTGAAGCAACACCTGTTGACCCAGGAATTGCCCGAAGATTGGGACAAAACCCCCGTTAAGGTTTTGGTTGCATCTAACTTTGATGACGTTGCTATGAACAAGGATAAGGATGTCCTCGTCGAATTTTATGCTCCTTGGTGCGGACACTGCAAACAATTGGCACCAATTTACGACAAAGTGAGTTTATTTATCTATTTATTTGTGTGTTTTAGCAATAGAGTGTCTGACGAATACATAAATGTGTATTATCGCTAACGTTTTTGTAAAATTTACAATTTTTGTATTTATAGTTGGGAGAGAAGTTCAAGGACCACGAATCTATCGTTATCGCTAAGATGGACTCAACCGCCAACGAGTTGGAACACACTAAGATCAACAGTTTCCCAACTATCAAGTTATTCAAGAAGGGAGACAATCAGGTACTTCATAATTCGAAGTGTATTCTTTGAGAGAGGTGGTGATTTAAGAAGTTATTGTATGTGTGTTAACTCCTTTTCGATTTGATTTTATAGGTTGTGGAATACAGTGGAGAGCGCACATTAGAAGGTTTATCTAAATTTTTGGAATCTGACGGAAGTTACGGACAAGCAGCTCCCGATCAGGTATTAACAATGAAGCAGTTCATTAATTACAATTGTGATAGTGGTCCTGTGGATGTAAATGATTTTAAATGACAAACACGAACCGGTGTTGCAAAATCATTTCTTCAAGTTTATACCACTATTTGTCATCATGCTTTCCATATTTCTTAACTCATAATTTTTTTCATTTATAGGCTGAAGAAGAAGATGAAGATGACGACAGCCCAAAGAAGGACGAGTTGTAAACCATCATTAACTCACAGCCAGTTTTGTATAAGTTAAAGTTAAATTCCAAATATAAACCTATATTGATTACGAATGCGTGTTGTTTCCGTTCTAAAAATTCCAACATGTACCTAATTATTATCATGATTGAGTTTAGTTAACTAAAAAGGGGTAATCATATTTATTTGCATGTTTTCACATAGTTTTGGTTTAGGAACCAAAGAAACGAACTGGACTTATTTTTTTCTATTGAAAATGAAATAATAGATGTCATACTGGAATGTATTCTGCGTGCTTTAAAACAAATTAGAAACTTGTTATAAACAACTTTTTGTCTTTTATTTAAAAATCAATTTCATAATATTCATCTCATACTTAAAAGGCCTCGGAAGCTATATGAGGTAACTTATAAGATTGTACATTTGTATTAATAATGCTGCCTGGCTTAAGCAGTACAAACAGTTAAAGTAGTCTCGCCCATCTGTTAACATAAGTTGTTTATTATGTTGTGGGACACCTGTGTACGACAGGCAAGTTGTGCTAGGGCATAGTTGAGACTCGAATACATCACAAAGTGTCATGTGCAATAATTTGTCATTACATAATTGTATCTATAATACTAAGTTACGATAGGAAGTACGACGTGGATTCTTTGAGCTTGATTGATCCTCTCGGGTTTCTTGTTGACTTCATTTAAATTCACATGTGTATAAATTAATTCCCCAAAATTAATTTCATGAAAGAGAAGCCGCTGCTGTTATCAGAAGCTTTATGAGGGCCTTTGTTAAGGCTAGCAATATCGATCCCATTGGGCTGTGGTAATTTCTTAAGCAATACTTTTAAATTTGTTGTTTCCTCCAAGCCAACTTTTAGATTAGCGGCTTTTTTTGACCAGTTATTCTTCGCTGATTTCGTGTGCCAGACTAGAATCTGAAATGACAAGATTAATGTTAACATACACAATCCATTTGTACGCTTCACCCAACATGAAGTACTGTTTGACTATATAATGTTTAATTTTATACATAGCACATTTTAACGATTTGCAAAATCCATATCACTTACCTCAGTGCAGTTATTGGCTAAAGGCTGTATATCATTGAGAGTGATTCCCAAAGAACGTAAAATTTCATCTTCCTCGTAACCAGCAACCCATGGCATATTAGCATTTTTTTTCTACACAGGAAAGACAACGAAACGTAGAATTTTTAAACACTTTAAGATTATTTTACCATTAATCATTATCAGGGAATGATGTGATGTACGAGATCATATTTCATGCATAAAAATTCATACATCAACGGGTTTTTTTCTCAACAAATTCTTCATACATCACATTCGGATTCTTCCTTAACAAATTCTACAAACATTACATTGTAATCGCTACGAGACAGTATCAAACTGGAGGAACTTAAAAAACCATACCGCATGAATTAATTTGAGGTTAATGGCGAAACCAGCCATATCAACAGGAAACCTGCGATAAGCTCTCCAACCATCATAGAAACCAATAACTTTACCCTGCCGGACTATAGGACTACTGACCCCTAATTCCGTCACTAAACCTACGGGCCACATTGAAACTTTTTTCGTTCGTTGCATCTGAAAACAAAATATACACATTGTCAACCACGATATTATTCTTAATTTCCTACATCAATGCATACATTATAAACATGCTCTTCGTTAAACATTTTCATGCAGAGTTATGAATAACGCCAATAACGATAAAAAAACAATGTTATAATAATAATAACGAAAAAATAATATATTTTTATATCGATATTAAAACTAAAATGTAACGATAGAATATAAATATCGTAACGATAACTAAAGTGGAAAAAAATATTTTTCAGCCTTTTGCCAAATGTACAATTATTGTCTTGCTATTAATCTTAATCTTTTACATATGTCATGCTCAAAACCAATCAAATAGCATTCAAATTAAAATGTCGGCGGTTTTTAATAGTAATATGCTTTCTATTTAATTTTTACTTTGTTTACGCGAAAATAAAAGTTATAATCAGATAAAGTTATTAACGTAACGAAATTGAATGATACCGTTATTAACGATAACGTTTTTGTCGGCGTAACAAAAACGGAAACGAAAAACGGAATATAAGCCCAAATAACTTATAGCGACAACGAAACGAAATGATAAAGTTAATTATAAAAAGTTATCTATGCTTTTAAGATATCGCCATAAATGATCATAAAGTGCCAACTTCTGTGTTGAAGTTGGGTAAGTACAGAAATTGGTACCTTAAGATCCTTCACCGACGATATGTCAAATGGTACGCGAGTATTCAAATTTACTGTTTCGATTACAAATTAGTATAAATATTTGCTAATAGAGTATTACAATACAGAAATTTAATATCATTGATGACAGGTAAAAATAAAATGACTCACTTGACGGAATATCTCGCTATCATATGTATTATCATCGTCGGCAAAGTACACCACACCGGTGAGCTCATGAAGGCGCAACCATTCCAGGGAAGCCCTTCGTGCTCCCACGCCTCGAGGTTTCCCCACAACCTTATCAAATACCTTGGGCTTGACGGACTTTAACAAACTGTAAGGTAAATTAAATTTATTTAAAAATTTCTCTATCCCCGGAGTCTGTCTCTCAACATCTTCCACCACAACCCAATGGACCAGATGGTTGACCTGGAGGAGAGCCTGAGCCATACGCGTTAATTCTGGGATTTGTTCAGGTCGATTATAAGTCGGAGTAACTACATATACAAGGTTCCGCTTGACTTTCGATGAAAAAGGTAGCTGGAGTTTACTAATGCTAACACTAGTATCGAAATAAGTTGGGCCATCAGCTGGAAGAGCCTGGATTGTGGACTGGAGGGCACTGCCGCTTTTTGGACTATGAGCCCTCTGTTGATTATTGCTATTGTGAAGACTGACGATGAGGTCATCTTGATTGTGGAAACTATGCACATTATCTTGATTCGGACCCTGTAGACTGTTTTCAACCTTGGACTCCGCCAGGGAATTCGTTAGAATCGTGGGTTCACACAGCTCAATCGTGTCGTCCCGATTGGAAATTATCAGCAGCGTCGTCAAGATTCCCAGCGCAAATAAGGATGAATTCAGGAGAATTGAGCGGATTGTCCGAAACTGGAACATTTTAACACAAAATGAAATACATAACCGACGTGGGTAGAGGAACCGTGAAATCATATGCACCCGTTAATATCCGTTTGTTGAGACGACGACTTTCCTCTTGAGTTGCTATTGTTTTTATTGCAGTGTGAAGTTGTGAAGTGTGTTTTTAATAAAACATCCTCGTGAAATATAAATATATTGGAAATCCCTATAATATATTTGACGTATGTGTAATGAAATAATCCCAGTAGTCTTTGACGGAGGAAATTATTTATTTATGTGTGGGTAATATAGGACACCCGTGCTGCTGTACGGAACAGGCCCGTCCGTCTGACTTTCCTTACATAGCTGGGGAATTTGTAGTTATTGCTCCATCCCAAAACTGCATGGCAAATAATCAATTGTGATCCCGTATTCCCTCCGTGTGTATGTATATTATATAATACTACGTATACAACTGTATGAATGAATGAACTTGAGGAGTTTCGAAATTCCTACACGACCGACTGCTATACTCCGATGTGCACGTTACATTATCCACTGCATGGGAAGGAAACAACTGATTTTAGATCCGTCTGCGCAAGCCCTCCCGGGTTTTGCACCGAGAGGGAAATCACACCCGGGGTAGCGGCATGCAAGTTAATTATTATGTATACTCCTGGCTTCGCCGGTGCAACACTGTCCACAACGCAGTAAAGTACATACATAGGTAGTATAGATTCATAGATGGATTTGTAGATTCGCATATGGTATACACAACCCAAAGTACTCAAAGGTATAGTAGATACATTCTGTGCACAGTTTACTTTCACAGGATTATTTTTTTGTGTTCAATTTTGGGTTCTTTTGCTTTCATTGTGTAAACTCGACCCAGCACCGCAGTGTGTGCTCACTTTGTATAATATAATAGAGCTCTGCCAGAATTTACCGTGTTTTTATGTATTGGTTGACAAACACCAAACGTGCGGAACAGTCCATCTCCCATCCTTCCATCCCAAACGGCAGCTGAACTGAATTTCTCACTTTCCCCCTTCTCTGTACTTCATTCCTTATGCTGTGTTTACAGTCCAGTCAATTTTTAATTTCATTTTCACTGTACCTAATTTATTTTTACTTGAATTTGTATTTTACATAAAGCGGTGCGTTTAGATTCATTTGGCATTACTTTACATATATAATTTCGTTTGAGTTTAATTCGAATTTTCCCGGAGGAAATTAAAAGTGAAACAATAAAGTTTCAACTTTGCGGAAAATGAAATGAAAATTTTCACGTACTGTATCACTATAAACTGACGCTTGTAGTGAAATAATCACGACGTTTAAGGAACGTGAAATTGGAATGAAAATAATTTCATTCAGGAAACTCTAAACCAAAAGACTCGTGAAAATGAAATTATTTTGGAATGACAAAAAAAACCGCGGACTATAAACACAGCATTACCGGATTATTACTATTACTTTGAATCCTATGTACAAGTATGTACTATACATTTAAGTGTATTTAGTACTGATTGGGAACTGTGAAGTATGTATACCTATATATACCATACTTTGAAGTATTTTGTAGTAAGTTAGGCAACTGAAGCCACTGGATGAACGTTATGTAAAAGTATTTAACTGTATAACTGAATGTGTGGAACTATCCAACTAAACAAGTTGCAACCTTGGTTACTTGAATTTGTTGATTGTTATAGGAGAATTGTAAGAAAAAGAACTTTCGTTAAAATCCAGCAATTTATTAGAAATTCTCCATGAAGTCTCTGTAAGAAAAAGGTTAGTTTTTATAGTAATCACATGAGCTCAAGTGAATGCTACAAGTACAAGTTGTATACTGTATGAGCATGTCTGTACAAATTGTGATGTTCCTCTAGTCAAGATCACTATACGACCCAATTTATTAAACTAATAAAATTAACCTTTTAGCTTGATGATTAACGGGGTTTGCAGCTTACAAGTTTAGAGGAGATGATGTATGTATCTAATTTCGTTTGCGCACACAGAATACATCACCAATCACCATGAGTATTTATCTGGAATCAGCAGACTCTCTCGCAGTTACTTAGTTAAAATAATTTACTAACACGTCTCTCAGCCACGACCACGACTATAGCTTATGTAAAATCGTGGATAAATGTGTTGATCTCAATGAACATTTTAGTATTTTCACTTGTATGCAGTTTACTTTACTTTCTTTGCTGTATTAATACTTATACATACGTGCTAGTATGTGTACATAGGTATTATATACGGAGCGTTGTTGTTTTTGTAAGTCAGAAGGGCAAGGGTCTGTTTTAGCTATAAAAGTTTGTGAGGTGAAAAGGTTTCCATATATATGCACATAGTGTGACGGATGTTGAGACACAAAAATTACGGCTATCATGATAAGTATCATTATGTTTGCACTAAAGGTAATTATTACATTTTTATATTTCAAAAAAAAGTTATGTGAATAGATCCCCATTATATAAATGACTGTGTATACATATGCCTTGAACTCTGCTTCCTTTATTCTTCTCCCTATATAATTAAATTAAAGTTCTGTGTGCGAACATTGGACAATGTGTGGCACTCTGGCACCATCATAGGTATCATATATGTATAATAGGAAGTCCTTCATCCATACTAAATATACATTATTATTGCACGGTTCGTTCAAACTTTAGTGTGTAACATTTGTATAAATGATAACGTTTATTTAAGAAATGCTTTATACATTACCGCTATATAATATAAAAATAAGGTTCTATATAGGTATGTCCGTCTTTATTTCACTATTTATATGAGTCACCGTGTGCAGGCTTGAAAACTTATGCATGAGTGATTAAGGAAGAATCATAACAAGTGCAATATTTTAAGAACAGTTTGTGAGAGTGAGGTTGAGACGTTGAGAGTACTTAGGTAATTTGAAAACTTTTAATAACAGGGCTATACGTTCTTTCATTACAGTTCCTGGCATTCATGCCTTTCCTCCACAAAAAAAGACTATATTCGGCATTGGATTATTAGTATGTATACTTTATTTAAGTAACGACAGGCAGCTGGATGCAAAATGCTCAAAACTATTGTGCAAAGATTCTTTATTTATATCTTCTATTTTTTATGCTATTTAACAGACTTTCATTGGCTTCCGTAAAAGGGGCCGCAAATTGTACCTACCTGGAATCCTGTAACGTAAGTACATTTGAAGTTAAAACGTCACTTGTTTTGTATTTGTATTGTTCGTAATATAGTTTGCGTGTATAGAGACCAGATTGAATGAATGAATTCATTGAAAGCCATATCACTCTCAAACCATACCATCCCATACCACTCTCGTTGATGACAAATTAAATCCATGTTGCACATTGCTCAACTTCAATTAATTGTTTCGGCCTGCAGCATAAAATACCAGCCAAAAAGCTATATAGCCGTAATTCGTCAAAGCACAAATTTCTATCCTGTTGTCAGGATTCAATGACTCATATGAGCACATATGTTTATACAAGTATACTCAAAAGAAATTAATTAATAAAAATTCGAGACATAAGTTTATATCTCAAATTTTTATTAATTAATTTTTTTTAAAAGCCAGAAACTCTCCTGTATTTTGTGTTCATGACCATGCATTTCAGCAGGGAATGCAATTTATTGGGTTTAAGTACGTCTTCAGCTTTTATATACTAACTTTTCCCTATCATCATGCACATATGTTTACTTACAGATATTCTATGCAAATAAATAATGCACACACGGAAATTAATATTCATGATGTTATCAGAATTTGTTTAATGTCTGCTTTCACAAGGTTACGATTGGATGTATAAACTTACACAGTAACAGACAAGGGTTTTGACGATTTATCAACAACAATCTTTATATTATATTTGTATGTTAAATATCTTATTTTTTCATTTATTACTTTTATATTCACGAGATTATTATATTTTACACATACATATCTATACATGACATAATATGCTTGGTTACGCACACAAATGTGCTTCAAAATCGACCAACTTTGCCCGTCTTCACAGCCGTTTTGTTGAAAACGGGAAGTAAGGTAACAACATGTATATGTATTTACATGAGCTTGCACCGACTGATTGAGTTTCATATAGTCTCAAGTATTCAAGTTCTTGAGATTGTAAATTTAAATTAATAATATTTACAATACCTACAACTAATCTCCTTATTTATGTCACATTAAGGAGTTTCGAAGTGATCATTTTAATATTAAATCTACTTCACCCTGTGACTTTTAGACCCACTCCTCTTAAAAGTTTCAGATATATATGTATGATAATATATTTGGATTTAACAAGATTGTTTCGAAAGCTGGAGTCACTCAATAAGCAGCTACAACAATAAATAATTGCAGAACTTTTGAACCTCTCGGCTTTGTCTTCAAACATGAGTTCACCCTCCACAAGATAAAAATAGAGTCAGACTGACCCAATGTATTGTATAATATATGTCAGCATGATTGCTGAAGGGCGTACAAATCTTAAATACGATTTTCTCCAAAATCCAGGAATTGTTTTGGTACTTATGCAATGACCAAATCATTAATAATTCACAGCCACAGAATGCTTTGGTAGCCATTAATAAGTGACAACGATAATATTCTTAAAATTGTAATATTTGTAATTAATTTTCAGCTAATTCCACAGCAAGAGTGACGTCATTTGTGAGACAATCATCTTTTGTCAAGCACAGCACAGGTATTTCGACAACATAATATTCTTCTTATACTTTTTGTTTATAATCTCATGTCTTATACAAGCATTACGTTACACATACAAATACCATCAATATAATTGATTTTGATTGAATACATATTTCACTTAAATCTAAAAATAGGACTAAAAGTATAGAAATGCTGGAACAATGCATTTTCATTTGACACAGGTTTATAACTTCATGTGATCGAATTCTTTATATAGCCTTAGTCATAATTTCCGTTAAATTAAGTGTTGTATGAAACACCTCTGGCTGTATCGATTGCCATATCTATTCAAATCACAGAGTTCATCTACGATAGGGAGTTTATACTTAATTAATTTGAATGGCTCCACTGGGAATGTGAATCGATGTAATATTTTAGTCTTAAACTTAAGAAAACTACATTAGCATGCGAAACGACACGAAAGCGACAACGTCATAGTATAGCTGTCATAAACTTTAAAACGAATTTGTCTTTTCTTGTAGATTTTTACATTAAAAATTACAGATCATAACAGCTTTATATTTACGAATGAGAAGTCTCTAAAAATACGAAAAACAACTAAATTGTAACGCGAGTTCTAAATCATCGCAATTTACAAGATTATGCACAATTACACAATAAGGGCAATACTTCCCCTGACATTATTTTATAAGATTAACTACAACGTTTAAATTAGTTTATTGATATTGCAGTAACGTTCATAGCAACATACTGCCATTGCTTGTTAAATTTAGTATGTCTAACATCGAGCTATACATATTTAATTATATTGGCTGTCGAATATTACCGAAGTCTAAATCATAATCTTCAACTCAAAATTTGCTTAATTAAGAGAATTATTTACTGTGTGTACCGCGCTTAGTTTACGCGATACTTAAAAAAATGAGGTGATTTCGAAGCTCTGCTAAGTTTACTTTTAATGAACATGGTAAAGAATAAAAAAAGATATTCATTATCTCAAAAACGGGTATAATAAAGCAAAAAAAATTAAATGCGGTGAAGTTAACACAAGGCGGGAGTAAGAAAATAAACGTGAAACAATTTCCCAGCCATTGTCCAATTATCCTTAATTAAATAATTACATCTAAATACCATCTATTCCAGGAGCCACCATCCAGTATGGCTACCATGGAATCTAGATCTTAATAAAATTTAAAACATCTCAAATATTTTTTCTTTGTAAGCGACGTGCCACATCCAATTACGAAGCCCAAAATATGAAGGAACGAAGTAATTCAATTCAACATGAATAATTTCTGGAATTTTCAACTGTTAACTGCTAAAGTCTTCTTCTCTCCTTTTGTATTTCAAGAAGAAAATTTGAATTCAGACTTCACTGTAAATAATATCAAAACAATGATCTTAAGTTAAAGATGGATTTTGCAGACAATAATTATGATAGTAGAAAACAATGCAGCTTCTTACGAGGCCTCGATGGAAGCATCCGTAAGTATAAAATCTTTCATGATTAAAACACCTCCAGTAGCACCGGCAGATTTGCGTGGAGCAGCAGGTTTAGGGGAACTTGGACAAGAACCAACGTTACTAAAACTTTCATTCTGTCCAGTGCAAACGGTGCATATCGGTGGTGCTGGTGATAAAGGTTCAGCGTCAGATGAACTGGAGCAGTGATATTTGTATCCGCTCTCAGATTCGCAAAAATTACAAATTTGGGCCTGCTGGTGATGTGGGCCGGCTGGATCTGGCTCTGGCTCGCTGACTGCTATGAGTACGTCAGGAAGGCGTGGATCCCTCGGCTCAATTCCTTCGTGGGTTGTCTCCAGATCACTATGACTAATACAATTCAAAAGGGAACTGGTGGAGGAGACACCAGAAGAACTACGAACACTGCCCATGCTCTCACAACTGAAAATAAATGAAGGGAAACAAAACTGAAACTAGAAGCAGTTACTACTCAAAACATAGAGTGACGTACAAAATAAATAATAAATTTAATGCGAAATCCATGCAGATTAAAAAAATATTTTATGTGGCAACTATATTGGACGAAAGTGAGTCATTACAATATATGTGGACTTCAAGTTACCTAAAAAATTGCCGATTTTTCATTGCCCCAGGCTGTAAATTTGGTTGGTGAACCTGTTGTTGAGGGCCATAATTCCAAGACAGGCGCTTGTGAATTGCAGCGTCCTTATCACGACTATTTTCTTTCTGTAGTATTGATTTACAATTATGTTGATAATAGTTTTAACACATTGAACGAAAAGATTCCAAAATAAGAACTCAAAAGTCTACTACAATTATTATTATAAATAGACAAACCTTGATGTCCTCAATAGCACCAGCTGTGTGATATCGCTTTGTATCCGATCTCTCATTTCTCGCCAAACGCTTGGCCATACTAGCAGCAGCGATACCAACTTCACATTTTAAAGGGACTCCACGGAGGTCGTTTTCTATTCCATAATTTAAATCATGACTCAATACTCCAATCGTATCACAATCATCTCCACTGCCACGTTCCGGATTGCTGTGCACGATAAGAACTTCGTCCTTTCTTCCAAAAGTAAACGCACTAGCACCAACAACGCTGGGGCTATTTCCAATGACATGGGTTTCCTCATTCAAACATTTTTTAGGACTAAAGGGGCTCAAAGGGGGTGCGACCGGTGAGACATCATTACTTGGTGGTGTCACACCACGAATCTCAGGTACTTGTACATCTAGACTGGCGCACTTTTCCACCCCGGTGGTATTTTCTGGACTAACAATATTTTTTGCCTTTTGTAGAGGTGGGTTTCTTGATTGCAGTACAGCATGCGATCGACGCAAACTTCTTGGAGATGGCGGAGGGTAGGAAACACCGCGTTGAGTTGGACTAAGCAATGATTTTGGTACAGTTAAAGAGTGATGGTGGATGGAGTAGGTTGGAGGGGAGGAATCCGAAGCAGAGGTCAAATTTGGCAACGACTGACCCGACAAGTTAGGTATGGGGATTTGTACTGTTAAAGTATTAGGTGTGGGTGACTTTGACAAAAATAATCTCCTGCAAAATTACAAATAACACATATCGCATCAAATATAAAATTCAAATCAATACTACCTCCAGATCTACATCAAAACTGTTATGAATTTGTAGATTACCTGTCCAATCGTGGTGATGATGGACGCATAGGCCCACTAGCTGTTTCTGTACTAAACGAACGCGATTTCGGCGACACACCTAGAGGATCATTTGCATTTCCATCATCCGAGCTTAGACTGGACCCCCGTAATTCATGTTCAAAACTAACTCCTCGGCTTGAAATTGCCGAGGCTTCGTTCATCTCAATTGAACCACTGCAAAAATTACAAATGTTGACATGAGTTAATGAACTTCAAAGAAAACTCACTCGGGATTTCAATCTTTCTGTATCTAATTACCTGTGCGAATGTACAAGACTCGACAATTGACTGGCACGACTTGAACCTCCTCGCGGACTGCGTGAGCTTAGATACATTACCCCAGAACCCTCTTCTTCCTCTTGTTCGGCGTTGAAATCAACCGTTTCCTGTGAAAAAACAAACAAACGATTAGAGACCATCGTAACAGTATTTTCCAAATAAATAAAAAAATAACGAAATAAATCAATTTATATAATTTCAAAACAAGACTCACTATAGACTTATCCTTGGCCTCCTTGTAGAGCTTTTGAGCTTTCCTGATATGTTCCACCCATTGCCGAATCAACTTAGGCTCATTATTTGAATGAAGTGACATGGCCGCACTGTCGAAATTAAATCCATACATTACATTTACTTTCATACAATAATATTTAACAAACACATATTTACACAACATGAATGACAATATCGGCTACTTTACACAGGGACTACATATAGGCGTGCACACAATAATCAATAGCAATTTAGCAATATATTAACAATTCGTATTTATTTAAAAAATCATATTTTTTATCATCATACCTAGCCGTTCCATATTCATTTAAGTAAACCAGACCAAGTGCAGAAGGATCCTTAGAAAATTCTCTACAAAGTAAACGATCAACGACGAATGGTTGACGGATCACTTTCATCTTCTCCCCTTTCCTGCCCATCGGCTTACAGACAAGTAGCATGTCCGTGAACAAGAAACAGTGGACATCCATCTAAAATGTAACATACACAAGGATTTAATACGTGAATTAGATTGTATACGTTTATTATAAATAGGCATTACCAATTGTTTAATGTTTATTTTAATTTAATCATTATTTATTATTGTTTATTTTATTTATTATTTATGTATTTTTATTCTTTTTTAAATTAATTATTATTAATTAATTAAAATGTTACCCCTATATGAAACCATTTCCAAACAAAAATAATCCTTATTTTCCTTACTATATTAATATTTCTACATGTACGTAACGCTAAATATGACCCCTATCTCCTCCTGAACTGCTCATCCGATTTTAATAATGCCGGTGGCATCGGAAAGCGCATAAGGTTTACTTGCGACCTTGAGAGTTTCATAACCACCACTTTGGCAATTTGACCTTCCGGTCATTGGACATTTAACACATGTCAAACTGCAAACCTTTACCGATTTCAATAACATTTTCAGGAAACCTTCCTTTCAGCAAACCGTTTTACGTCCAGGTCACCAAGATTTAACACGCGTCAAACTGTAAACGTTCGCAGATTTTAATGAAACTTTCAGGCATCCTTTCTCTCTCATAAAATCTTTGGAAAGCTGATTCGAAGGTTTTCATAAATCTACTTGGTTTGACCTCCAGGTTTAATCGAATATTAAACACAGGTCGAACTATAAACGTTGAATAATCAATGACATTTTCAAGAAACCCTAATTTAATTCTTACAACTTACTCCTAACATACTGATTTTTCTAGATTCACAGTTTTATTACCACATGCATATCGCTATTTGGGATGCAAGATGGTTAATCTCCATTTTTACATACCATTACCAATAATTATTATTATTACAATTATTGTAAATGCCTTGGCATGCCAATTTTAATATTTTATATTAATGTTTTTCCTTTAGGAAATTGAGCTCTGCAGCAATATGATGCTTACAGTATCACTAGGATTATGTTATTTCTTGTCAGTCTGTCTTTGACAGGGCTTTAATACTAGTAATTTAATTATTATAATTTAAAAGGTAGAAATTAACAATGCATTTTAGACGAATCACGGAAATATTGCCAGAAATATTTCCGACGTGCAGACCCACGTCCAAATGACGTCATAAAAAAGAAATAAAGGCTTTAGGCTTCTTGGCGTACTGCCGATTTTTGCCATACGAAAGTCATGGAGCGGTTACGTTTGTTCTTGTTCCCTACAATCCTAAATCCTGTAAGAAAAGCATAGAGTTGGCTTGTGTCCGTTGTGGCGGGAAATGTTGTAAATATAACTTTGGACACATTTGGTAACTTGGATTTGATTATATATAGAGGCTCCCAAATTGGGATAATAACGTTTTTGTATAATTAAATTTGATATTGCTAATCAAAATATTGTGTAAATTAAAGTGAGTCAAAAAGAATTGAACGTAAGGAATAAGAGCCAACAATGGCACCCAACGTGATTAAAGAATTACAGTCTAAAATCGCCGCTTTAGAAAGAAATAACAAAGTTTTAAATGAACGTCTAGGCAGGACGGAACATAAAGGTAAAAGTAATAAATACTTTACTTACAAATCTATTTTATTTCCTCAAATATTTTCATATACTTATAATTTTAATTTTTGTAAACGTAACCATTATTTTTTATTTTAAATACTTTAGTTGGAGTACTTCTCCAATGGGCACTATCATTCCCTGGCTTAGCAGCGTCACAAGGACTGACTCAAGTAAAACCACCAACTATCCGGACACCTCCGAAACCCACGCCAACAATGTAATTACAGGACTAAATAGTATTTTATTATTTTTTTTAAATTCCTAACAGAACGATCGGATCACTAAATTGATACTATATGATTAACCCCTAAACATTGGAAATTATTTGAATGAAGCTCGTCCAATTGCTAGTAACGTTTCTATTAATTTACAAAATTATTAGATGTTGCCGAATTAATCGAGTATTTTTATTACATATGGAAACAGCGGTCGCAGAAGTGTTGGACGAGCGAAAACCACTACAAAGAGTCAACCGAAGTCGAAACGAAGAAAAAAAGATGAAATAAAAGAAACTGTTGGTGAGTAAGACAATTATTGGTAGTAGACCACAAATAGATACTACAACTTGTAAATTGTACCTATGATCCCTATAAACACGCATTTTATTATTTCAGAGGTCCTGCCGGAGGATCCGAAACCGTCGTCATCTGGATCACAAATTATGCACCTTAGCGACACTTTCCCATCAGACGACATATCTCAAAAGTAAGTGCTGCAATGTTATGTAAATAAAAATGGAATATGTAGGGGAACTAATATTCTCTACATTGGATAACAGTTTTTCCTTGACCAGCATCGATACGTCAAAAGCTGAAACGCAAGTTATTGAAGTTAGTGTAGACAAAGCGACCAGTGGAGATTTCCTAGTGATGGAAGAACTGTTACCATTAGTTGAAGTAGTGTCCGAACAGGGAGGTCAGAGTGAGACTTACGAACAAATGGAACAAGGTGTAGAAAATTTAGTGGAGGACAAAGACAAAGTTGTGGAAATTGAGCAACTTAAATTTGTGTGTTCGATATGTGGCAGTGGTTACGCCTACCAACACGGGCTAAATCGGCATATGAATACCGCGCATGAGAGAATACAAGAATTTCATTGTAAATTGTGTGGAAAAATTTTTTACCGACAAGATAAACTGAGAAGCCATGAGGTGCTGTGTGCCAAAAAAGCAACAATAACGTAACTACAACGCACGTACAAAACATTACGAAGTAAATACTTGTAATTTTCTACTATCTATTACTATTTATTTAATATTTAATAATATTTATATACTATTTTATATTATATCTATTTACTTATTAATACTGTCGATTCGATACATTGAACTCATTTAATGTGTAATTCAAAAATGTATTTAGATAATTTATATTTATGAGTACGACCATGACATACCTGTGTAAGCGTACCACAAAATTAATCCTACTTTATGTAATTTTTGTTCATATTTCGTCTTCGATCTCATTACTGCTTGTATGCTTGCAGGATATGGCGACGTTACTCATATCCGCCATATATTCACCAAGGAAAGAAGCTTTTGATCTTAAATGTAATTTGTTACATCTAGAAGTAAGGATTAGTCGTTTAGTATTGTAGTTTATTTAGATAAATCGTCTAGAAATATGACGCAGAGTATGAATAAAGTCCACAATGAATTACCATTTAGTTTTACCTTTCTAAAAATTAATATTTTCGAGGAGTTTGTGTTAAAAATATTCTCAATATTCAATATCTATTTATAAGTCCACTCCAGTACCAACTTAACGCAAAACAGATTTTCTATTTTTTGTGAACTTATACAAGTCTCCTTAAACGAGCTCGCAACTTTTAAAAGGTCAACTCTTTCGGTAATAAGTAATGAGAGAGTCAAAGTAACCTTTTCGTGAATAGTTAAATTGTTGCGTTTCATCTCTCTTCCATAATTCAAAAGCCCTAAATGTGATTTCGCCAAAAAAGAAAGCTTTGCGGAGACGATGAGATTGTAAGTGACATATATGCAAATTGCATTACGGGAGCTATATCTAATATATATGTACGTACCTTAGAAGTAAACGAATCCTTAATTTTGAGATCGCCTTCGAAGAGAAGCCAGCGTTTCGACGTGCGGCAACCTGGCATAGGATGGAAAAGATCCAATTTTGAGTGAGACTTGACAAGTGATTCCAACTCATCGTCCCGAGTTTCCTGTGAATATAAATCATTCCATAGACACTTCAAAGATGAATACATTATTGGTTTTCATGACAGACAAGAAATGGAAATTATATGCGGGCTGCGTTTCCTTAAAAAAATAGCGCTGAAAATTACAAAAACTTATTTTCTTACCACAACATCATAGCATTCGATCCTCTCAGCAATAGCTAATAGTCTTTCCGCGTCTTGACGACTCCTCAATGTTCCGTTGACGCTTCTCACGAATCTTTCCACGCTTCCAATCTGCATGAATTAATACAATTTATAATTTCATTGAACGTCAGTGACATCAACCACGAGTTTATACAAAATAATAAAGGCTGTGGCGTGGAATACTATACGTGTAAGCCCATGCCATCATTCTTGTACTTGTAATGCAAACTATATGACTATTGTTACCACTATACAATAAATAGGTTGAAGTTTAGTTTGGGACAAAACTGTTCAACGACATACCATTTCTTCTAGACATCGCCTTTGTTCCATGTCCTCAGTATGACGAAGTATTGCTTTTAGTAACAGTGAGTATTTGGTCAGACGCTGCATGGGGCGTACTAAGATGTCCATAAGTCGAAGCCTGTTGCATTCTTTCCGTGTTTCGCACCACTGTATAACATACACGAAATCATATTGTCAGTACACCAAGAATTCCACTCAAGTCATTCCTTCACAGAAATGTTCAGCATAATAATAGTATTATTTGCAAAATCTCGTTCCAAGATTAGTGCCCCACCAGTTTTATATTTTCATGAAAATTACTTACCGCAAGATAGGCTTTGAAATGCTCATTTTCTTGATATTTCTCCCGACAATATTGCTGGCATTTGGTTTGGTCCAAACAATATCTTGTGTAGGGCTGGCAAGTGCTCCCAAACTTGAAAGAAAAGTAATCATAAACATTTACTGTAATTGTGGAAAAGCTTTACTCCTTTCTACCGAGGAAACATTTAAGAATACTGAATTACGCTAAGAAAGCCGTTTCTGAGCTCTTGAGGTTGAAGAGGTTGTTTTGTTTCTCGAGCTTTCTGAACCATGGGCAGGATACATTCTAGCCAGAGTGTTTTGTTAGCCTTGCATATATCCGGAATGTTACTGAACAATTGGTCTCGGTCGATCTCATTGAGAATGTTTGCTGACTGCAGGTTGTAGAGACATGCCAAGAAGAGCTACAAAAATAAATAAACGCTCAGTAGTGTACTCCCCATACACACTTTTATATTTACCAGTTTAACTAGAACCTCTTACGTCCTATTCACCACCAATTCACCACGAATTATAAGATTATATAACTGATTTTAAAAGGAATGAAGTGTTTATTGTCAAACCATACAAATAGCTTGCAGAACTAAGGTGGATAAATTCTGGATTTATAATCTACAATCTACAGACTTGATACACCCAATACCCACTATAAGTATACTATAAGCTGTTCATATTTAACAAAGGCTAACTCACGTCAGTAATAACTTTGATAGTCTTAAGGTAGACAACTTCCGTTTCAACCAATTCCCAAATAGCCGTTTGTTGCTGTCGGGTTCTTTCACTCATCTCGGAAGTCATACTTTCGCCGACAATGGACTGCCAATCTTCCTCCGGACATTGACTCACTGCAACGTTTCAAGAGTTCATTAAGTGACAACTATATTTTCTTAATTCTCTTTCATGTTTAAAAACACTTGTATAGGGAAAATCAATATGTACTGATTTTTTTAGTATATTATGTTTGTTGGTGTGTCACCAAGCCAAGTCAAATAAAGTATTGCTTACACAGCAAATCGTCCTCTTCACATTTAATAATATTTGGTTTGGGGATTCCATTTTTTCCGTAAGAGTTCAATTGCTCAACCAAAAGGTCCATCTTTGAATTGTCCTATAATATAAACAACAAACAGATATATATAAGATTGGTTTCACATGTGTACAATATACCTACATATTTTTCATCTTCAAATTATAAACCCTGCTTCAATCACAAAATTCATTTTTATGTACACAACTAATCATTTAGTATAGAACATATTACAAAATAACGATAAACCAATCACATTCGACTTATTTACTAATTTCTTTATATCCATATCCGCAGTTTATATGCATCATTAATGGATTTTATCTTTTTAAATTTAGCAATATCTACTGAATAGTAAAATGTAGACTCCACCCCGGAGGAAATAACTCACTCCCAAGGTTGACTTGTTCATTCTGAATATTCCCTGGAAGGGAGCTTTACTGAATATTACCAACTTATTCAGGCATTCCTGAGATATAGTACAACTACGGATTGCCTTTTTCGAAATGTTTCTTTTCATTCTATGCTTCATCTTGGGCTTCTGTACAAATTTCTTTGTTAAGTCCTTTTGCGGTTGCCTAGCTGCACTTACAGGCGCCATTGTGCTTAACGTTGGTTATTTAGCTAATTTTGTATGTAATTTTAAAAGGGAACCGACTAAAACCAGTAGATGTTTTACTATACAAAAACTACTGCAGTCCGTATACTATCCTAACTTCTGGTGGTTTCTTTGTAACAACTTTTAATATTATATGAATACATCTTGCGGTCACTTTATTAACATATAATTAGAGTATAGATTATTGAATTCGCTATACCAATTAATGAGAAATTCGCTAATCACAATACACACTCGACATATCTGACAATTCTGAATGAAAACATCAACATTAAATTCGAACTGGCAAATAATTTACGTAATGTATGTATACTAATAATATGTAGACACCGAATAGAATTTTACAGATTCACAATTTGTACTGTTTCATAAAAAAGAGCAAAACAATATCTCATTTCCATGATGACAAAATCCACAATGATGTGAAGTAAAAGGTTTCTTAAAATGTCTCTGACAAGTATGAATTTACGTAAGTTATGTTGAACCACGTTAAAGTTAATGGTTCCTTGTTGCACATTTTACTAAATTTGATTTAAAGAGTTGAAATTGGTTATTACTTAAACTTATTTCATCATTTATATATTCAGCTGATATATAAGAAGTGTACGTATAATTTTGTATACAGAATAGCTTACTCAGGATATAAATATGTATGTAAGTAGGTACCCTGGTAAGTATTATTAGTATCTATGTACATATACTCGTACATACCTGTATGTATTTATCTGAACAAACTGTCATTAATATAAAGCTATATCATCTTATTAGTATTATACAACAATGGCAATTACACACCATACACATAGCAAGCTCCCTAATGAATGCAAAAAGAAAGTTCACAATAGTATTGTTACCTTGGAATTAGAAAAGAGACCACTCCATCGATTGGACTGCTTCGTATTTTTAACTTTTAGGGAACCTTCGTGTGAAATCGGTCCCGTGGACTGTTGTTGTGACCCAGATTGCCAACCTTGGGGAGCACCAAGAGTTCCACTACTTCCAGTGGATAGGGAAGAATAATTGTCGAAGGTAGATTTAGCTTGAGGTCCCGTGGCGCTCGTACCCGAATAACTCGCATCTTCGGTTGATACGCTAAAAAATTTGTGTTTTCCCCGCTGGAAAAGTACCGATATATTTATCAATTTTTACTTTCGCCAAATTAGGACAACGCCTAAAATAGTTGTGCTGATACCGATCCAGGGTCAAAAACACTCCAGATATCAAAATTCTGACTAAAGTCAAATACTAATTAAACCTAATGAAGAAATCCTACTTACTTGAGAAGATTTCCGTGAGGGTTGTTTGAATGATCGCGAATGGAATTTCGGATCAGAGTCCTTAGCTAGAAAATAAAATACACGGGAAAATGTATATTAAATTGTGTGCCTTCAGTAAAATCCAATGCTCCAAATAAAATTTTTCATTGTAATGTAATAAATATTAGTGCTGCTGCTACCATTGCAGCAGCACTAAAAATAAATACACAATTTCCAATCGCTTGATAAAGTTTTGATAATTTTAAATTGAATTCAATGACTTGAGAAGACCAAATAACTAATCATGTGTGCAAAGAGATATAGGAATATATTCACTGTGATGCCTCTTCTGAGATCCGGTACTAGTACTTAGTATACGTAGGTATGTAGCTCAAATTAGAACAATCCTTTTATTTTGGAAGGATTTACTTATCACATCAAACTATTGAAATAAATGGTGAAATCTTCGAAAATAAAGTCTAACTCCACTTCCACATCATAATATGATATTTAAATATGAAGCTACTGAGCCTTTGCATTGAGCATTTCTGCTTTGAAATAACTGACTAGGAAATAACCAGATTTATAAAAGTTCAAATCCTTCTCTCTTGGATCTTTCAAGAGCATTACAGGAAACCATTAAAGCGTGCTCATTTCACAATATAATTTCTGGAAGACCTTCCCGCAAGGGCGGACGAGATGAGCATATCATTATCGTACATATATATCCTTCATATCAATATCCATTATATTCCGAAGTTCGTAACCCCATCACACCCAAGATGAAGTGGGAACCAAGAATTCTTTTTACCATGTACTTGAATGTTGTGATCCTTGTTTGCAGTGACTAAATACCCGAATTACTGAGGGAGTTACAGTAGTATTTGGAAGAGGAACATTAAAGGAAATAACTTGGGTAGATAATGAGAGCGAATGTGAAGGATAAATACGACACAAGGATTCATCGGGCTAATAACAGTGTTACATTCGTTGCCACTTTCTGCTTACTACTCCGCACTTCCCTTCGCAAAATCTTCCAACCACCACGTCCATACTATATATAAAGATGCATGGGAAACTGAGGCATGTACGAGTAATATATAATAAAATAAGAATTCTTTAATAACCATAAAAATCTTCAAGTAGATACTCGAAATGTGCTGAGTGTGAGAGTTCAACACCTACAAGTCGCAAATCTGTATATATGTAATTTAAATTCAAGTTCTCCGTCCAAACCCCATCAACTCTAATTTAACCATATAGCAGTTGGCAAAAGAGATTGCCGAAAGAAGGTCTTCCTATTACGTAAAACCAACATGTGCTACCATGGATGCATGATCCATAAGCGTATTAGAAGAAGAAAAGGCACGCCAGAAAATATGAGAAGGAAAAAAGAGCTCGTTCGCCCATTTCACCGTGTTAATATGGGATGAATAGATACCCAAAATCAACAACGCTTGAAATGGAAAGAAAACCAATTCCGAAAATACCTTCAAAGGATTTCAACTACCCTCAAAATTTTATTTTGGTACTTGTAAGTTACAACTGAAGAGAGGTGCATACTTAGTTCAGGAAAATTGAATTTGCACTTTGATTTGCTAATAATTGAATCAGGAATGCATTCCAGTAGAAAATACTCTTCGAACAGTATACAGCGATATCGTTTGCTGAAAAAGTAGCTAGATATTCATGGATCTAAAAACTGAGAAAAAGTAGGAAAAAGCTTTTCAATATAAAGAATATCACATAAAACAAGCATATATCTTAACATACATTCGTACACATCCATCTCACATACATCCATCAGCGCCTATAAAATACCAAACACATGTAGGAACAAGTCACATAACAACTGACAGGAATAGTACATGGGATCGGTAGAAGATTGAAGCGATCATCTTGATGTGACTGTCGTGAGGACTTTACTGGGTACTGTTGAATTACATACTACACTCCGGTAGTGTTCAGTACATTCCTTCGCTTTCCTCAAGTAAGTAAAAAGAAAGTCATTGTAGCGTGGTATTTTATTCGATTCCTTTTGATGCTCGTCCGGCGCTATTTTTTACAACCGAAATGGAGTCATTTAGAGTAAGAAATACAATCATGCTGACTGGTTTTTGTCCACAAATTATTTTGTGAACGCAAAGCAAGTATTTATCAATGGAAAGAATGCACATAAAACAGATTATAACGTAAAATACTAAAGTTGTATATATATATATATGAACACACAATTTACAGCCAAAACCAGATTCACATACAATACTAATCCGTCCAATAATGCGCTTTCAGTGACAATAGAATAGAGCCAGGTCCAAAAGGAAGGAAATAAAGGACACGTATAAAGTCTTTAGCATATATTAAAAAAATGTGATAGAAAAAATGCAATAAAGAAATCTCATGCGGAATCATCAACGGTATGTATAGTTCCCCTTTCTTCAGACCACAGGTCATTTAAAGAGGAATCCAATGATAGATATACACACAGACCGATCACACAAGGACGAAGATAGTCAAGCTACAGTACAACTATATCGTGGAAGCTGCTTACCAGATAACACACGAACTCGACCAAAAATAATAGAAAGACGCTGTCGCTCTGTTCCTGCCTCAGTAGGGCACTTCATCCAGTCATACTTTGTGAGAAATGACTACGGAAAATTGTAGGCGTAGAGACTCAAGCGTAAAGGAAAATGTCGATTGCTCTGCAGAGATCCCCTCACAAAACTTACTTGCTCTGACGGAGCACACAGACAGAAAGAAAGACGTTCAAATGTGAAGATAAAGGTTAGGGAAGAAGAACGGGGAACAGAACGAAAGAGACCACTTGATCCTTCCGGTTCTGGTCACAGATATTTTTACAATAGCAATAAATTGAAATTTCTCCTATGGTTGAACACGACAGATTCCCTGCGACTGAATCTTATTGACTAACTAAAGAGATACAAAATACGCACAGGCAGTTGTGCTCATTAGGTATATCCATCCCTGAATACAACCTGCTGACATTCAAGTTTCGTCAGGCTTTAAAAATCCGGGGATGTATAATCTTTCTCGGAACAGTCATAAAACATCCAAGTGTATACTTACACACGCTATATACTAACCTGACAAGTTTTTCATGTATGATAATCTTGAAACCATTGACTTTTTCGTATTTTAAGCACTACACACTAAAGCAGAAAGTTATAGAACTTAATATAGAGATGCTCGGTAAAGAACTTTTTGGAGTATTTACAAAACAAAAATACTTTTGATTTACAACAAAACGTTTTACTCGTCTCTCCCCTACAAAAACAATACAAAGTAAACTAAACGCGTTGATTAATGGCGAGAATCAAAAGCTCTCTGAACTTCTCAAGTCATCCAATTCAAGTACATAGCTATTAAAAGTTGGTGAAAAGACACTTAAGATGAAAAGAATGGAGTAACATAGAAGGAAAACGCAGAATTACCTCGAACGATTAGATTTTTGCCAGCCACAAAGTAGGTATCAGTGTGAGCAGCTGCTGGCAACGGTGTTTGTGAAGAGTCCACATAAACATTCACACTGGCCAAGTCAATATTTTTCTTATCACACAACGGCCGCAACGCTTCACTGCAAGAGAAAACAAACAAGTCATGTGCCTGGTAATTATTATTATTATTACTACACACTAAAAAAACTTATCACTTCCAATAGAACCTCCGTTCCACAGAGGCTTCTCCTTCCCAACACAATTTTTTAACTACAAGCTCTCCCCTGCCACACATAGGCACAAGTTCAGTATACATACATAATGCACTCCAGCCCACACAAATTTTAACGGAATCGCGACGGAAATTCTTGCCAATTCTCTCGGCTTTTCCCAATGAGCAAAAAGTTAAGTTTACATTTATTAAATGTTATATACCAAGAATTTATAATCCAAAAATAGCCAAATGTTTTCCATTGAACACAACTCATTATTTTCAGTGAAATTAAAAGGAAGAAATTAAAGGTCAAAGTCAAAATATTAATGAATGACAACATACGCTTCAGAGTTAGAGGCAATGTTTCAGTGCGACAGTGCAAGTAACCTTTTTAGCCCATTACATGTAAATGTTTACAGAAGCGAGGAAAAATGAAAAAAGAGCAAGTCATGAAAAAAACAATAATATTTTTTATGCTTACAGGGACTTGTAAAACGAGAGTAGTATGGTTATTTACTCATTGACTACAAGTCAAACTGTTCCATTTTTAGTATCGATCTGTCTACTTTCATGACACGTTGCAGCCTCTCCAGCATCTAAATGCTTCCAATAGTTAATGATAGAAAGCGAGAGGACAACGATTCGAAATAAACCTAATGATTGCTCCGTAGAGTCTCAGCAAAAGAGAGAGAGTGAGCAGACAAAGGCATGCCTACACTTTTTATCCCTTTTCTTACTTCTGTTGCCCTTGTCAACAAGACTAAGATTAATTTCCACAAACAGGCTGAAAGAGCGCAGCAAAAAAGAGGATGCCAAGGAAACTACTCTGGAAATTATATAATCAGTGAGAGAAGTTATCTACCTATAGGGCAACTACTTAACCGAAAAAACGCACGCATATATATACGAAAGTAAGCATCTGAAACAAAATCTATGAAGGATTCCGGATTGTTTTTCAAACGAAAGATCAATCTGGACGACAAAATGCATCGCATATGTGGATGAACAGGAAGGATAGTTACTAATTTTGTCAAAAGAAACCTCTTTTACATGTAATACTGCATCTTTCGCCGTTGTTAGAAGCTAATCTATCGATTACAATACCCTCTACACACCATATAAAGCCCATTTCTCGTGGTCAAAAAGATGATGAATTAATTCTTTGAAACTCTGGCTTTATCTTTTGTTCCATTGTAGACTGATTCGGCTATAACAAAACTATCTGCACTTCCCACAAGACAAAGGAAACACTCGGGAAGACCATGCTCCCTTTGGTTAAATAATCCCAGCCAGTTTCTGCTCCTTAAAAATACTAAGCTCGGTGCGTACTAACAACTTCTACATAATTCTTTCTCCAGAAAGTTGTGGTGACCGTGCGAAAAGAAAATATATCCCTTGCAAACATGAAAAAACAAGTTTGAGAGAAAGTAGAGGAAGCCAGGCAGAGAAAGTATGTGTGTATTTAGGTATACAGAGGAGTTTAATCTGCTAAATCCCCAAAGCTTCACTTCTCTTTCTCCAAGAGACAAGTTCAACTAAGGTCTCCAGCTTCAAATTCTTCCACTACCTAACTAAAATTTATGGATATACCCCCTTCACAGATAACATGGGGTATTCCAATGCGTGTAATTGAGTGTTACCACTACAAAGGATCCTTCCATAAGTTTCTTGTCCGACTAATTCCTGCTAACTGTAATAATTTATTATATTTTATACTCTACTGTGATAGTGCACGTGTTGAACATGTCAACGGACTTTCCCCGTGAATATTTTGCGCGAAATATATTTCCGAACATTACACCACATATTACTTGTTGTACAACAGTATGAACATTCTATGCCTGGGACAATCTATAACAGAAGTACGTTATCAGCATGGAAGACCAACCAACCCTAGAACCTACAAAGCTCTGATATAGTCAAAGCCAAAGATGAGAATTTAAATACAGTATCTTTACCACTAAGCCTTTGAGCTGTGTGCAGCATTAAGAGAAATTTAACTGTATAATTTATGCCAAGTAGTATTTCAAACTTTAAACCAATCTCTCGTAAGCGCCTGATAAGCGGCTGAAACACCTTCACAGCTTGCTCTTTGATCCTACAACGTATAGTATAACCAATTTGTCAAGAAAAATTACCTGCAAATATTGGCTATGCAAATTGACCTGACAAACTTTCTCAAGTGACTTCGCACAACAGAATCTTTGCATTGCTACTCTCTTGCATGGCTTCTACATACAATATGGTGTATCCAAAAGCGGTAATAAAGCACGCATCACATGCTTTAAACCGATTAACTACATCTTGTTGAAATCCATCATGCTACAAGTGTATAGGAACAACACGGTAGGGTAGATGAAATAATTTGGCACGACTTTGAATCCCCTGCAGACTTGCTTACTTAAACGACCGAAATACTAAGGTGACGTGTTCGTTGGAATATATTTGTACAAACGGGAAGGATCCATGCAAAAACGATGATTAAGACGTTTGCTTGTGGAGTTAAATGCTTGCACAGAAACGGGAGGACCCTTGAACTAAAATTCATTCCCCATACGGCTACACAACTAACGCAAAATGCTCATAGTTCGGCGTGTGGTTGCAACCATCATCATCGCGTGCAGATTCAATTAAATCATTAGTACCCAAAAACTACTCCTAACTTCCTCACCAACTCCCAGTCGACTCCTGTGCAGTTGTGGAAAATACCTTCCAGTCGAGAGATGGAAAGGGTTTTTAGCAAGCCATAGTTCAACATTTCCAGATTATTAATACTGTCAGGGGAACGGCGTGTTACCAAATTAGAGAAGTTTTATCATTCATCCAAATCTTGCTTTTACTTTTGAGAGGAAATTGTAATAGAAGGTTAGCTACCAAACAACATTCCAGGTGTCATAAATTGAATAATAATATATACAGATATAATTACATGTGCAATTAGACGAGTACATCCGAGGAAAATACAGAAATACAGGGAAAAAGGGTGAATTACGCATATTCAATACCTGCCAATGATATCACCCGATTTCAATATTCCACCACCACGACACATTTTTTCGAGTAGATGACAAGTACTTACAGAGCAAAGGATAGGCAGTGGCACAATGAATACCAAGTGTATTGGAATGATGACAAAGTGTCACGGTCTGATTCTGAGTTATGTAAACGTAAATGGTTGAGTGCAGCACCTCCTTGTGTCCGTATGATTGAATACATTATGTTATATGATGCCTACACCATTACATATCTAGTAGTAATGTTTCTACTGCCAAGTCATATAAGTTTTTGATGACGAATATTTTACTTCGACAGCTACATTTTTCCCGCCTGTAGAACCTCTGCCCCTACATTGCAAGACGACTATACTATACTAGCTCAATGACAATTCAACTATACTTGGTTGTTGGAAGTGACAGCAATTCAGGATCAGAATTCAACACACGTCAATGAGGTAAGAATACATACCTTCATTTCCAGTATTATCTTGCGTGTATACGGAACGCATTATCTCGGTGTTCACACTCAAAATTTGCAATGTTCATGCTCGTCCTGTTAATGCACCTAACAGTAAAGTACGGATCGGAAGACGTAAATGTAAAAGATAAGAAGAAAACATTCGTTCATGTCTTCTGGATCTATCTTTCTCAATTTAACTTTTAGAACGAGATGTTTTGAGCTTGAGAGATTCCCAAGGTATAGCTATATTTGTATCTCATTCACTCTTCTATGTCCGCCGCTCCATCACCAAGCAAACATCGAAATCAGTACAACAAACAGAACTGCTAGTAGTAAAGCAATGATGAACACATGTCGTCTGTCTTGATTCCACTCTTTTCTCACTTTGCTACTTTACAGTAAACAGATAACGTTCCGTATATTGTCGTTACAGTTTTGTCTTTTTCCAGTCTAATTTGAAACATATATATATTATATACGTGAACAGCTCCTCTGAGAAAATGTTTGACATGCAGTGTCACAATAAGTTTCTAGAAACTAGGACGGAAAAAGCTCAGGCTATGAAACTGTACAGAGGACAGTCGAGTGTGAATTGAACGCAACTCAAATTCGCAAAACTTGGATGCTCATGAGAACAGAAAAGTTTTTAGGGACGATCAAGCTGAGATTCATCACCATATAGGTATGAGAAAGAGTTGCGTCATTCAAAACTTAATACTATGGAAATAGTTATTACCCTGCCGAACTCAAACCTCACCATGTCCGTTTACGTACATCCACTATCGAGTACGAGCTATTTCCAGTATTCCAAGCAGGAAGAACTTAACAGCTAACAAACAAGAAATGACATTGATTAATACACACATGCAAGACAAATAGCAATCTAGTGCGGCATTGAAAGTTCAAATGTTTCTCACACGACTAATAATCTCTCTCTCCATTTCTATCTCCTTCTCTATACTTCAGCTCCATGTGAGACAGAACCATTACCACGAAAATATTTGACGAGATTTTTATGCGAAAATGAAGAAACAACATCAAACAGTTAGCGTACATACCTAAATCGACAGCATACGGCTCTCAAGGTATACGAATTTGTTATTTTCCTTATTTTATGACCACCAGATGTGTTTCACCAGGATCAGTTTCAGCATGGAAATAATTCTCTCTCTCTCTCAATAGCCCCTACCATCGTTATGCAAACATACACGTACACATCTTCACCAACTCCTCAACCACATTCCGAAGAAAATACTATTCACACAAGACCCTCTTCTCTTTCCTCATTCTTTGGAAATGAGTGGTGAAATGGAATCAGAGGAGGCAAAACGCTAATTTGCAGTTGACATAACAAACAACAATCATCGCTTCGCGATATTTTCGTGCTTGCGCGAAGGAGCGGCGTAGACGCTCGATGGTTGCGTAACATGAATCTTGGAATCGTATTCCAGTTAATGAAATGTTTGAGGACGGTTTAAGCGTACAATAATAAACAAGAAGAGTAAACATGTGTCAAATTGAAAAAAGTAAAATGTGAGAAAAATACAGGATCAGGTTTATGATCAATTATTTTTATTTCGGTGGATATTATTGCAACGCCACGACACCGTGAGTGAATTATCTTAATTATCTTGATTAAAAGTAATAATCGCATTAGCTATTATATAGTCCATTTGTACACAAGTGTCAGAAAAATCGGACAATATTAAAAAAAAACGGGTAACTCCGAAAAGGTCTGACCGATTCGGATCATCCCCCAAAACTTTCCTCACCCATGCCTACAGTCCGTGTGTACGAAGTTTCAGGAAGATGGAATAACATTTTTTAAACCCGGGTAACTCCAAAACGGTTTGACTGATTTGGCTCAACTCCGAACACTGTGCTTGGAGTTTGTGTACAAAGTTTCAGCAAATTCTAGTTTGTCGGACGATGTGTCCTAAGTTTTAACAAAATAAGCAAAACCGTTTTGGAAATATTGTGTACACGGACGTACGAACGGACAAAGGTCATCTACGCGTCTAGGTGTCTACGTCGCTCCTAAAAGCAGCTCGATTGATAAAATACCACACACGTTAACCTAACATTTACATTGTATACAACGCTACTTGCTGCCTAAAAGTGAGTTGAGAAGTGTGTCCTTTTTATTTCGTCATCCGTTTCAGTGAACCACGACATCAACATATATATACTCTAAATCTTCAATACTAAACCATTTAACGAAATTCAATGCTAATATTAACTCTTGTATTTAGACTGAAGACGGTTTCAATGTTCGTTAAGCCAACTTTATTGCTCCGTGCAAAGCGTAAAACGCAGTATTATCTCATGGTGGACGAGATGGAATCCCAACGACTCAAATCTTTTTACGACAATAAATAAAGACTTTATTTATCGTCAACTACATGCAAGTCAGAAATGTCGGAATGGTGGTTTGAAAGCAAATATATCCATATAATACATATTGTGTAGAAGCCAAAGAGAACACCTCCGCCACAATGGAGTAAAGGAGTTGTTCCTATTTATGAGTTTGCACTTCTCTTGATGCAAAGAAGTATTTTTGGTACTTTCTTCACCTTGGTAATAAAAAAGAAAGCTTTTACTTGAAACATGCCCAGGTTTTTGCGAGGATGAGCGTTTACGCTACGTCTCATACATTGAACCGCATTTATACAGTCGGAAAGAGCTGACTCTATACATTCATCTGTAAGAGGGAAAAAAGGGACGATTGCAAAGCAATAAAACTTAAAAGGTCTAACATCAACTCCTTCAATTCTTTCACTTACTCCTAAATACAGACAGACAGAAAGTACTGAAGCAGTTATATGGGACATGGTACATTGCGAGTGCAAATTGTATAAGCAAGTGAGAGAAAGAGATAGATACTTGCTTTAAGTAAAACGACAAAAGAAGTACTAGGTGCGGAATGTAAAGTAGGTCTCCACCGTGTTGAAATCTCTTCCTTTACAAGTCTATCCTCCTAAATCATAACAACGCCACAGAAAAAGAAAAATTCAAAACCACAGTCTCAAGAAAAAATGTCTACATCATTCCGTTCTCGCGTCTCTGTTCCTGGAGCCACTTCATGGAGGATGATGGTTGAAGAAAAAGGAAATACTAATAGAAAGTTGATTTTCTTTCAATGGTGTTCATGTGGATGCATGTTGACTCATATCCGGGCCTGCAGTAAATCATTTCCTCCCCCCTTGAATCTTCCGCAAACAACAACACAAATCGTTAACCACACACTATAAACCATTTCTCGTCTCTCTCCTCACACTTACACACACATACAAGGGAATCTAGGAAAGCTAGAAAGGTATTGGGTAGAAGGCAAGTTAGTGGAAAATAGCGTCAAGCTTTTTTTACCAAGCCAGGAACCCTTCAATTCCAAAAATGAAACAAGTCTGATAAATCCAAGAACACAAACAAAGACTTAGCTAAAATGCTACTTTATTCCACTACATATTCCCTTCTTTCGTAAACATAGCCGACAAAAAAGAAAAATGTAATACTCGAGATGGTCATCTATCACATAAAAGCAGCGCTGTGGGATTACATACAACCACCTTCTCATCCATCTTTACCCCAACTTACTCCGTCATAAGTTGGGCCAACATGATCAGATAACTAAATTTTACTACTCCTAAAATGGCATTTACCGAAATACTTCAAAAAAAAAACCTGAAAAAAAAATGTCACATTACTCCGTTTTCCTTAAATAAATCCTTAATAATCAGCTGTAAGCTATAGACTATACCATAAGAGAATAACAAATAATGATACAGTAGGGTAAAATCAACATTTAAAAACGTTATAAACTTGGCCATACTTACATTCTTAGCAAATAATTACTAGCGTAGGAGTACATACGTAACTCAACTACTATATATACTTAATCTTAGCTGTACATACTTCACAAATGACTAATGTGTTCTAAAATATTAGTAATGTCTGACGACCATGAACTAACTGTATGTACAACTTTTTGGGAAGGCAAATGACAAAGACACTTAACACTTCATCCGTGTCAAGAAATCACGAGTGCAAACAGGAAACACGAGACTTGCTACAGACACAGTGGTGAAGGAATGGTGTTTCACAATATTTCCGCTGAATGCTTGTGGAAACTTTTCTGCTCATTGCAAAACTCAACACATTATATGTGAACTAAAAGTACACATTTAATAGTGCAAGCATGTTTTAAAGTTTCAGCTGACTCGAGGGTGGTTCAACGTCAAAAGTATTCAGACAGGCACTTACACGTGCCCAAATTAATGATATTTTGGCAGTCCACGTCAGTGATTAATTAATTATAAGGCATAATAAACAACACTCAATTGGAATCTTTATGTTTTCAACATCAATACAACTCTTAAACATTTAAAATGCAAGACAGATGTGCCAGGAAAAATACTCTGAAGAACCACCCACAATACCGGAGGAGTTATTCCATGCTTTAACTTATTATTAACGGCTCAACTGACACAGGAGGTAGGTAAGTATAACATTTCATAGCACTTAACCCGTGACTACAGGCACGAAAGATTAAAAGAATATTAAAAATACAGCCTGAAACTTTACGATTTATTATTATAGGAAAAGATGCTTTATTAGTGAAGTACCAGAATTATGACTTGGTAAAACAGTAAAGCAGCGTAGAAAATTAAGATTACATTAAAAATCTGCTGAAAAACCCCACAAAGGAACGTGTACTATTTATCAAGCAACAGTTATATATCCTGAGTCAAGAATCCTTGACGTAAAAATGATGAGCCTACTATCGATGTAAAATTTTCAAATTCGGGTTTTTAATACTATGTATAGATGCTATATACTAGCAACTTCCTTCTATTTTTGTTTTTCTGTAAGACTGAAGACAAAACACAAAATACAGAAGCACCGATTCAGAAACAAAAAGGTAGCAAATGATCCAGAATATTAGAATGGACTAGTAAACCTTATTCGAAAAATCTATTATTTTCGGCCTCAGGTCATAATTAGTAAAGCAGAAACAAAAAGTAGGTGACTTGGGCCCTCGAAGTAAACAGAGCTTCCCATATGTATATACCCTTGAGAAAACACTCCGAAGAAGCTGGAGTATCATTCGATAATACTGTATCTACAGAGTAACAAGAATTTCCAATGATCCTGTGTGTAGGTCGAGCATGAAGAGATGATGAACTACATATTATGTATCTATATACGAGAGATTTTGTTTAGAGATTCCAGTTGAGTATATGACTAAACTCCATGCGACTGCATGACTGATCAGAGTGATGAAAGAGAGTTGGAAAGAAAGTCAAGTAGCCAACAAGGATCATCCAGCATGGAAAAATACAAGAGGTTTAGTAAATATTCAGCAACCCTGACGTCAAACCTAAAATCTCTCGAACGCGTCCCGGAAGCATTTTTCAACCGTCTGTGTAATCCGCATTGATTTACATGGATTAGAAGCAAAAATAACTTAAGATAGGCGAACATTTTCAGGGAAAATATTCCAGAGCAGGAAATAATAAATGATACAAACTTACGGCGTGTGATAGAAATGCTCAACACACATTCTACAACATACATATGCACCACCAGAATGCCATATAGACAATCGAAAATGCCTTTTCTTTCTTATTATCCGGACTGCGCAATATTTAATCACCCGGTCGGGCAATCAAGAAATGAAAACTTACTAATGAGTAGGATCTAAGTAAACAACTAAGGAATAAGAAGGTCTGGAGTGCATTAAGTAATTATTATTTACAATACCATGAATAATTTGCGCAAATTACAAGTTCCCCTTCCTTAATAAAATAGCCCTTCCCACCCATGCGCACCCGTAGATATTTCTAAAAATTTGACATTTTCCCCGGAATTACGGCTTGGTATCTGAAGTATTAAGTTATTAACTAATAATATACAGGTAGACTACACAATATAAAAAATAATCATCCTTACCCGAGGCAAGTGCCACGTGTAGCGGGGAGGAATTCTTCCAGTCCGGAGCCTAATTCTCCATCAAAACAAACGCTGAAGAATTCCGAGCTAGAAACCTGATTCCAATAAAATATCATTTATTATTAATGGTACACTTGGACAAAGTTTTACCTGTACGATTAACTGCCGCAACACAAATATGTATCTATATTACACGTGCCTATGGTTTAAGCATCTAAGATATTTACAAATGACTTGTTTTTCTTTGAACTCCATTCGTATCATCATCAGCATCTGCAGATGCTACAATGAGGTCACGGTACACGTCTTCACACGCATTATTTTGCAGCCACACTTTAAGTTTTTAAATTAATACGCTTAAAACACTATACTCAACTATAAGATAACAACTACAATTTAAACTTTTAATAAGATCTAAAAGAAGATGTTCACATTTGCCGTGAGGCATTATATAATAAATGCTCTCGATTAAGGGATAGGGACAAAAAATTGTTGCATAAACAGAGTTGCAATATTTATATACCGTAAATATGACAATAATAGGAAATGCATACGTATAGAAACACAGATGTATGTAAAAAAAAGTTCTAAGTAAGAATGGACTCATCTGCCCTGTATTGATTCATATATCTATATTGTCAGGCTCCGCTGGCCGTCGTCATGGCTACGTGCCGTATACCTATAGGTATTATTTGTATTTGCTGCCATTAATATCTGATTGATTTGTATTAGGTAATGTGTTGTGAAATGTGATTTGATTCGTGAGCTTTTAACTTCCTCAGGCTTTGCCTATAAATAGGAAAATCTAACAAAAATATTCAACTTTTTACCTTTGGATCATTATTATTATTCCCAATTCCCACCATTTTTAATTTTACCTAAATAAAACTTTGAGTTTTCTTAAATTCCTGTAATTTCTTGTGTATTTCATACTGAGAAAAACTTCGAACCTGATGAAGGACAGTTGTTCGATTCGAAACGTCGTTCCAAATAAAATAAATATTGTTGTAAAATCTGAGTGACAAACTTATCTATTTATTGATATTGTGTATTTCATAATTCCCTTCACTTTCTTATTATTAACTCGGAGTAATTCATTCCACACAAACATACATTTGTAATGATAAAATTACCTGGGAACGAGCCAACTTCTTTCGACGCGACTCGCGGCTCTCAGCGGGTCCTGGAACAAAGAGTAGATCCTGCGATGTATCGGGTTCAGACTTACTATCCATATCCTCGTTCCGAAGTAACATGGCGGGATCCAAATTATCAATATGGGTGAGACTTCGAGATCGGCCCTGCAAGAATACAATCAAGATGTTGCATTAAAGTATATATTTATAACAAGACAACATGTAAGTGTAAGTTCGCACATGGTTCGTACAAATGTTCACAACAGGTTTATTTATGAATTAGACGACTGAACTCAAAACGACATGTAATTCTGCTGTGCTGTTTTACGAATTCAGTTATCCTGCAGTAAATTTAAATAATTTGTGTTTGGTCTTCAGATTTACTAATGATTGTATGACCATTTAAGATGTATAAATACATGGAATACGACCAGTAATACATTCTAATTGTAAGATAATATAATACGGCCGTCTAATTTGATGAAGCAGATTTTTCAACCCGAATAATGTTATTTTATAAAACAATCAAGCTATATGACAAATCATAGAACGTGCTTCTTTCATCCCTACGAAATATGCGGTAGCCGCTGGCGAAATAAAATAACGTGGATGCATATAAACTCTCAAAATACGCACTTAAGTTTTACAGCCTTCCAGAGAAAGACAATGATCAAGAAAAATAGAAACGAGTTGGAAAACTAATTTCCATGGACATGCTTTGTACGTATAAGCAAAGCTGCCTGCTGTCTTCCGTATACATCACGACTTGCTCAGAGGTAGAAAAAACATGGACAAAGTACTGTCATAAAATGCTAAGTTGGAAGTTAAGCATGTGTAGTTACTTTTTAGCATAAAGAAAGCAAAAGACAAAAAGTAGTGACTAGTGAGGACTCGTTGGAGTCATAACGTCTGGACATAAAAGTTTAGGTGGTACATTTAGTCAAAAAACATGCATCTTACAAGTAAATATGACAATCGACGTGGGGCATAAAATGAATCGTAGAGTATGTTGCTTGGGAAATGACTCTACTAACTCTTAAAGTTCTATGAATAAAATAATACTCCGGTTGTATCTGGACATCCCACCAATTTTAAATCGACATAAAAAATAATTTGTAAAACCTATTCACTTTCACATGTCGGTGTACTACGCGGTGGGTAATCTCTCCTTAGTCAAAATATTTGATATATTTTAACATTAACCACACAAACAGTCACTCAAAAGATGATTGATAGCATAAAAATATTCATGTGATGGATTCCGCAGAAAAATGCCATATCGTGACTTTATGTCAATCATGATATTACAAGGAACTTATACAATGGAAAAGGGGTTAATGCAAACATCCATACAGTTCCGTTCAAAGATCTATACTGAAGGGATGGGAAACCAGACCGAGGTCAGCCGTTCATTCCTATGGCTCAAAGAATAACAGTCAATTACAAAGTATGGGATGAAGCTAAAAAGGAATAATATATATTTTGCTATACACACATTCCTTACATACATATGTACAGTCAGAATAGATGCGATTATCACCAATATTTACCTACGCTGAAAAATATATGGACTTATAAGGAAGTATGAATTAATACAACTATGCTCTGAAGTAAAAAAAGTTAGTATATTCGTAATAGAAGTCGACAAGCAGGCGAATAAAATTTTTGGCAAACCTTCTTATTTTAGCTTAGTCTCTTCCAAAAATATCAGAAATACCGTATAAAAGCACTTCCACACTTTCCTTTTCAAGTAAAATGAAGCTCTTCCTTATGACCCTTATTTTCTACACGACAGTACAATTTTCAATGTATATAATGATTATCTATGAAAACACTAAATATAAGACAAGCATAAATACAAAGAAAGTAACCTACTATGTACCGTACACGTTCTGGTTCACGTATTTGAGTTCAAGGTTCAATTTACTTGGAAAATGATCCGAAATTATTTAACTATTAATTAAATATAAAGATGGGAATACGCGGGTGTGTGCGTACGGAACAGACGCCGAGTAATTTTATACGAAAGCCTTGCTTTCTTCCATGCGACCTATATATTTCCCCATCATCATCATAATAAACGGGATAGAGTTGTGTGCGGCAAGAAAGTACGAGGAATTTCTTAATACTGAGATATATCCACTTTAAATTCTCCTGCACGTCCCTTTCATTGCACACACACCCTGCATACAATATCACACTTGGTGTAAGGAGTAATAGAATCTAGTGGACAAACCTCATTGTAAATATCCTTCCCTTATGCACTGAAGTAGAGCTGTTATAAATTACTTGAAAAGGCAAAAGATACTTCTGTCTTAAACAATATGAAAAAACCTTGTTGATATAAATATAGATATTTGAAAAACCATGTTGATATACAAGTGTAATAATAGCCATACGTAAGCATGCCTATATAAAAGGGAGGGGGCGGACGGAAGAGAGAAATCCAAGCACGTCCATAACTTTCTACCATCATGAAAGATTATATGAAGGAAGCAAGTCTGCCATCAGCTCTCCACACGCCAAATATATCATAATCATGGGGAAAATGTACGGACACGGCATGAACAGTTTCAAAGTGCTAGAGCTTCTCCAACTACTACTACCATTTACACATAAGTACAACAAGAAATCAAAGAAGAAAGCAATAGAGAGAGACAAGAAGAGAAAGTTCAAGGCACTTTGAATTAATGTGCAGTAGCTAGAGGAAAGAGGAAAGCTGCTCTCACCTCACCGTCCGAAATGATCGTCAAATGTTATACATACACTATATATAACAGTTCAATAAACCATGACAAGACGAGTCTTTCATTATCTCAACTGTAGAGTATTGAAATATAATGCCAAGACCAATTCACTCATCCCGTTATTTTCACCAGACACGAATCCCTCCAATAAGGTAACTCGTTAAACATCAATCTACCCAATTGAATTCCCCGTGTATCTACGTATCAACATTATAGTTCTCTTTTACTTGCTACAACAACAAAAGCAGGAAACTAATAGTGTATATATTTAACGGATATGTGTGAATGTGACGAAAATCAAGTTTCCGCACAAGCTACACACTTTGGCGAGAAGAAAGTAATGACCTATAAGGGAAAACGCGAGGTAGGCTGTAAACTTCCACGATTCTTACTCGTCCAGCAATGCCAATTTTGAAATATCGTACCTACACTTACTTCTATACTCCTGATCGCTTCCCTAATAGCACAACGCAGTCGGCCTCGCGCATATTTAATGCCGGCGTGTCGGAATTGTGCAGGGCATTTTTTCGTGCGCTGTTTGCGGATCGGCCCGGCGTAGGAAATTATGGGCTTTTTGATGGCTCCAACCATGCGCTAGTAATGCGCTGGTTCTGAAAGTATTTCAAGGCGCATAGTTTCCAGCGTCTGAAACCCGCATTATATGCGC